>JAQIXG010006139.1:0-10623 GCA_034700105.1 Oconnorella tubifera
CTCGAAAATCTATTATAGATATTAACAGGTTTTAATATTGAGGATAAAATTTAAATTTCAATATATTCATAACATTTAAACAAGTCTTACAGAAACCTTTATGATATTATAAAGTTACAGTTTCTGTAAAGCATTAAAAAATGAAGCATACATTAATGCAATAATTAATAATATTAGACAATAATTGATACAATATTAATGCAATAATTATACAATATAAGATATTATGTCCGGCGGGGGGGGGAAATATCCGTTTCCCACATTAATAATTCTAATATAGTATCAGTATATGCAGTAATAAGTACGTATTTAAACAATGTATGCCTATAGATCTATTATATTCGTGTATTTAATTCGGTTTTAATGTCGTAGTAATTACAGCAGTATTTTTTGCTTGACAGTAATATCGAACCAATCAGTTTACGTCTAACAAGATCATCGAACGTGAGCCCCCAACAGAGTCACAGGTGTGAATAGCTTCATGCTTATAACAATGTTCGTTTTTCTTCGTGGTTTGAAAAGTCGCGCGTCGAGCTCCGCAATTCGAGAAAAAAAACGAACATGTTCGTTTTCTTCTCGAGTCGCGGAACTCGCCGCCCGACTTTTCGAACCACGGAGAAAAACGAACACTGCTATAAGCATGAAGATATTCACACTAGCGACTCTGTCGTGGACTCAGCCCCCGACAGAGTTCCCGACAGAGTCGCCGACAGAGTCGCGCGACCCGACGCGCGACTTTTCGAGTCGCGCGTCGAGCTCCCGACAGAGTCGCTAGTGTGAACCGTGTTTAATGACCAAGTATAGAGATACTGGTAGTAGACCTGGAGGACGAACAGGACGGTGAAGATTGAGGCTATCTACCGGGACTCTTCCCTACTTTCTTCGGCGACGGGACTAAGCAGGGGCGATTGAGGCAGTCTACCGGAACTTTCCCTACTCATCCAGGCAGAGGGACTTAGACTTTCGGTGAGTGACCGGAGTTATTGGAGTGACCGTCTGGGACTTGGGAGATTCATCGAGCAGCGACACAGGCGTACAAGGAAGTCGCTGTACGCCTCCAATGGACGCGCCCAGAGGTACTTAGGTGAGCAGCCTTCATCCGGCTTGGTCGACGAGGAATCGCATCGAGGCTTCAGACGAGGATAGCAGTGATCGTCTGGCGTACCAGGGGAGTCGCTGTACGCACCCCAACGAGACGCTAAGCAGGGACGATTGAGAAAATCTACCAGGACCTTCTCTACTCATCTTGCAGAGGGACTTAGACTTTCAGCGAGTGACCGGATTGACCGGAGTGACCGGAAAACCATAGTGACCGGAGTGACCGATGGGAACTTAGCAAATTCATTGAGCAGCGAATACTTTCGGCAAGTGACTGGAGTGACCGGTGTGACCGGGGTGACCGACGAGGATTTAGCAGATTCATCGAGCAGTGTAGCCGGGCGTACTAGGGGAGTCGCCGAACGCACCCCGACGACACGCTATGCAAGGGCGATCGAGGCAGTCTACCGGAACCTTCCCTACTCATCCCGGCAGATGGACTTAAACTTTCGGCGAGTGACCGGAGTGTCAACCAACGGTAACTACGTGGGCATTGCACCCACCCAACTTGGATTTCTAGCTCGGCGAGTGACCGGAGTGACCAGAGTGACCGGAACGACCAGAGTGAACGGAACGTCTGAGACACTCAAAGCGATACGACTACTACCTTACAACTGCGTTATAATAAACTTTTGTCGAACTTTGCAAACATTTAATACAGACTTTAGTTTTAATCAGATTGACTATTATTTGTTATAATTTCATTATTATTTGTTATACAAGATACGCGAATTGCGGTTCTTATATAATTGTGTTTAAACTTATTTTTATAAACTATGTCAGATAGGAGCTATTCACCGACGCGGCGGGACAAAAATCCCGGATCGGCGTTCTCATTCGGCCGCGAACGGGACGATCTCACGATCCGCCCACCTATTTCAATGTTGGAATTGCCGTATCCAGGTAAACAAAAGCCGTAATAAAAAAGCCATGTAAAATAGCCACGAGAGTGGAAAAAGCCATAAAAATGAGATCATAATAAAATGATAGTAATATTTTACTATAATAATTTTTATATTTGAGAAATAAAATTTTACTAATATTTTATCTAATATTAAAAATAGACAATTTAGTAAGGAAATTTAAATGTATTTTAAATAAATTAATACAAATGAGATATTATTTTATATTAAACACTTCTTAGTTATATCTCTAAGCTATAATCGCTTAAATATGCTTAAAGATATTTAAGCATATTTAAGCAGATTATTTATTGCCAAGTACAATTCAAAGAGTTATTTCAATTATGAAGAAGCAATAACTTGAATTGAATAGAAAATTTGTAAAAAAATTGCCTTCGTTTTTATCCGCTTTTGCAACTTTTTTTACCATGGGTTTTTTTACCTAGTAAAAACTGGCATTTTTTACCGTGGCATTTAATTATTACCGGTTACCGGAATTGCCGGGGCTTGACGGGTTGAAGTGTTGGATCGTCCACTTTTACAACGTGATCTCATTTCCAAAAGAAAATGGAAGTGCGCCCGGGGGTTCGACTTTTGACCCCATCAGTTTAAATTTAGCCAAGGGGGTTGGTAGTTATTATAGTGCGGCAAATTAATTCGCAAAAATCACTACATTGTGCAAACTGTTAGAGTAAGTATAAGCACCAAATTTTGTAAACAACCTGTTTAACCTTTTATACGACGCCATGAAAACAAAAAGCTCTCTTCGAGCTCCTTTATCGACATCTCATAGACAGTGCCTGATCAAGGGTACCCGACGTCCATAGGCAGCTGGAAATTTTTTGCCCCCCACAAATTGTTTTTCCAGGGGCTAGGCAATCATATTCTAAATAAAAGCATAATTGAACAAATGTTCTGTATTAAAACGCATTCTACACTAGATGCCCAAGTAACTGGATCATTATTATGCACATAAGGTTGCGCAGCTTCTGCTTCTTCGGCTTAAGTATGGATTTGCAAATCGGGCAAATCCCTGACAGAGTCGCGATCTTCTGAATCTGTGGTTGTCTGGGATAATTCATCTGATGGACCTGGTGGTAGTGGTAGTGGGGAACCCTATGCAGCAACACTTGTACTCGTTGAGGCAATACGAACCTCTTTATCAGTTTATGTTGACGAACTTGGTTTTTCACCTGCCGATTTGCTGAAAATGGCATACAGTTTTGGTATTTTCTTCATGTGCAGCATCACTTTTAGCTTTCTTTTTGCGACGTTGGGAACCAGATTCTTTTCCAGATGACATTGCTTTGATTTAATCTATAAATGTATAATTCTTCAAACTGAATCAGAACAGAAAAGTATAAAATAGGCGTTCACTTTTGTAGGTATATCGAAAATCGACATTTAGATTGGATCAAATAAACGCACACAAATTATCTAAAACTAAAAAATTTGAGCCCCAGGCAGCTCCGCGCCTCTAGGCAGTGCACCTAGAACTATGCCTTAATCTGGCACTGCTCGCAGAAGATTTCATGTTTATAGTAATTCTATAGAAGCAGACTTTTTGGGGCAGTATTGTTGCGGCCAAGCCGAAACAAGGTTTTATTACTTTTTGGATAGGCGTAAAAAGTGTTTGCAAATTAGAAAATTAAGCAAATTCGGTCCGCGATATTTGACAGCAGTTTAGAAAATAAGGCGAATGCGGTCCGTCACGTGACTGGAGGCTGGTAATGAGAGAAGCGAGGAAGCCAAAAACTTCTCTAAATTAGGTTAAGTTTTTATTTTAATTGAGATATCGATTTTAGTTCGATTAAAATCGCTAATTAGACAGTTAAGGGAACGCGAAGTTCAAAAAGCTGTCTGTAAAGAAGACTGTTGGTGAGATAGTCTTATTGTAGCATAAATCTAATTCTTTTTGTTTCAATGTATACTCTATGTATACGATATCCATTATATTCATATCATTAGATAATGCTTTATTAACTAGCAAGTTTTTGTTGAATTCATATTAAAAAGAAAGATCTAGTTAAATTTAAGCAATAAAATAATTTAAAATCAACTTCCTCAAAGACGTGGCCTTGTATTCACTTCATAATCCAAATAGACATTTGAGCATTTTACAAAGGGCATTTTATAAAGGGCATTTTATAAAACGTAAGGAGTTCCCCTCCTTAAGTTTTACGCTAGAAATTAATAAGGCATTGAACCTATAATCCCTGTGTCTAAAATCCCATCAAAATATAATTTCCTAACCCTTTTTCAACGAAAATCACGTGCTTTGTTGTCTGATCTCATCGCCTGCGGTCCTCTGCGGTCCGACTGGATCATTGATAAGCTTTCTGTAACCTTACGTGGTCTAACCTGCGGTCCCCCTGCTATCGGACTGGATCATTGGTAAGCATTGTGTAAGCTTACGTCGTGTCCCCTGCGGTCCCCTGCGATCCGACTGGATCTTTATTAAGCTTTTGGTAAACTAAATCGTCTAACCTGCGGTCAGACTGGATCATTAGTAAGCTTTGAGTAAACTTACGTTGTGTAACCTGCAGTCACCTGCGGTCCCCTGTGATCCGATTAGATCATTCTGAAGCATTGTGTAAGCTTGCTGTTAACTTAAATAGCAGACAGAATCGAATAGCGAGCATTCGATATTTCATAATAGACCTATGCAGAACGTGCTTCTCTAAACAACGGCACTGGTTTCAGAAGTTAGTGGAGCGTAACGTTGGTGTTAAAAGTAACCTTTAGGTGATTGGCTACTGAAATATACGAGAGGAAATATAGAGCAGTGGCCTTTGCTCGTAGCCAACGACATCCTTGACGGTAGAATAATGTCAGAGAAGAGTACTAAGTCCTAAAAAAATGTCCAAGTCCAGTCAAGCGATCTCCAACAGGGATCGGTCGTCATCGCCGGTGAGCAATGGCGAGAGCCAGGGGCCCGGCAATGGTACGTTGTTGGGAAGGGGCGCGTCACCCGATCGAGAAGATGAAACGGGGGTGAAGCGTAACAGTATTACTGTAGTTTAATTGGCTCTGATTAAGTTTTATTCAATATTATATCCAGTACCAGATCACCCTGATTATGTCATTTTTTTATTTTTCCTAATATTATAAGAAAAACAATTACACAATTAACTTAATACTCTACTCATAATATATATTGTTGATGTTTCATGAAGTCTAATTTACCCGGGTAATCAAAAAGTCTAATAATCATGGGCTTCCGCCGGGGTGGGGGGTAAAATATTATATACAAACATATTACCCCCTGGAATATGTATGTATATAATATTTCATTCATAAAACAGTATTTTGCTGCAACATCAGTACATATTTAACATTATATGTTTGACCAGAGTTAACCTCCTTCTCTCTGATAAGTTCGCTATTATGTGAATGGAAGGAATATGATATAATTGAGCGCTCCACTTATGAGATGGCTATATTTGAGCATACCCTATGTTACGTATCCAGTCCTTTCACGAATGTCGTTGATATAGAACAGCTGTTTTCTTTGTTTTTTATACTTAATTATTTTCTTACAAGTGTTAATATCCTCATTAAGATAAAATTCAAACTCAAAGCTGATAATGCTTGGGTGCCCTTACATCTCGGATCGGCGTTCGCATTAGGCCGCGAACGAGACAATTTCACGTTCACGTTTCACGTCCATCTCTCACATATAATTAAGATAATTACAGAACATGTTAATAAACTCCGCCTCTGTGCTCTTCTGACGCTCTCTGTTGTCAATGTCACTATCCTATCAATCTGTCTACATTTCAGCGTAACATGTTTTCATATCATGTTTCTTGTTTATCAGTAGTGAAACTATCATACTTCAGTTGCTTGATGACCCCTTATCTCTCTTTCTCAACTCCCAACAAGAGTCGTCGACCTGCCTGTAGATTCTCAAAGATTTATGTCTCATTTTGTGGCGGGCGGCTCGTGGGTCGTGAAATTGTCTCGTTCGCGGCCTAATGCGAACGCCGATCCGAGATTTTTTCTCGCCGCGTTGGTGAAGAGCTCTTGTCTGATATAATTTATAAAAATAAGTTTAAACACAATTATCTAAGATCCGCAACTCGCGTATATTGACAAATAATAATGTTATTATAACATAATAGTCAACTAAAACTAAAGTCTTTATTAATGTTTGCAAAGTTCAAGTTCGACAAAGTTATTTATAAGTAGTAGTTGTATTGCTATGAGTTTCTCAGACGTTCCAGTCACTCTGATCACTCCGGTCACTCCGGTCACTCGCCGAAGTTGAAATCCAAGTTGAGTGGGAGCCAGTGCCCACCTAGGTACCGTCGGTTATCCCGGTCACTCCGGTCACCCTGGTCACTCCGGTCACTCCAGTCACTGGTCACTCCGATCAATCCGGTCACTCGCCGAAAGTTTAGGTCCCTCTGCCGGATGAGTGAAGCAGGGCGAATCTGCTCGACCAATCTGAAGTCCTCGTCGGTAACTCCAACAACTCTGGTCACTCCGGTGACTCGTCACTTAGGTCACTCACCGAAAGTGTAAGTCCCTCTGCCAGGATAAGTAAGGAAGATCCTGCTAGACTACCTCGATACCCCCTGCTTAGCCTGTCGTCGGGGTGCGTACAGATACTCCCCTGATACGCCCTGCTTCACTGCTCGATGAAATCCTCTTCACCACTGAAAAATTCTAAAAGTTTCTTCACCACTATTCGAAAAATGCTCTTCACCACTGAAAAATTTGAGCAGGAGTCTGTTCACTAGTCAACTTTTTCGGATGAAATCCGTGAAGTCCTCTTCGATCCTAAAAACTTCTAAGTCTCTTCGCTGAAGTAAGTAGGGAAGGTCCCGGCGTGTTTTTTGTCGGGGTGTATTACAGCGACTGCCGTGGTACGCCATGCTTCGCTGCTCGATGAAATCTCCAAGCCTTCTTCTGTCACTCTGATCACTCGTCGAAGTATCTCACCACAGGTCTTCTCTCTTCAAGACCTCGAGTAGAATGACGTATGTGTAACGTTGTAGCTTTCCGCTTTAAATAGTAAAGCCAGGCCCGCCCTGCAGATCTCTGTCGTGATGAACAAGCTTCGTCAGACTACACGTCGCGGTGTCGAATTACAAGACTTCAAAACGCCGCAACATTACTATATATATCATTATATACCACTGTAGTAAACATGTTTTGGCAGAACACGTGCAAATAGAGGCTTGAAGTTTTGCTCTACATAATAGTTAATATGTAATATTAACATGTAATAGAAATTAATATTCGTTAGTTGGCTTAAAGTATTTGTGAAATTGGTATACTCCCTCCGTGAAAAAAATCTGAATCTGATCTTCATTTATTCAATTATTTATTTAATTAGAGTATAAATATCGTTATTAGATTTGAAGATGGGTAAGTTTATTTAAAATCGATTATTCAAGACACAGTGTAATTAATTACTTCGTTCAAAAATCAAGAAGAAATCAATTTTTATTCTTGGATAAGGAATAAAGGTAAATCTAATTTTTGCGCTTTCAATCAAGTTTTAAATTTAGTATGACTGTCTATCATTATACTAAGTTATAACGATAGACAACATTTATAATATCATAATGTTAGTCTTTAGTAAACTCTTTGCATACGATAATATAATAAACGATATTATCGATATGCAAATTTGAATTTTGAAAACTAGCAATTTATTGTTTACGGTATTTGGCCCCCTCCTCCTGAAAAACTTATGTGGACGCCCATGATAGTAATAATTCTTCAGATATGTCAATTAGACATGATTTATTGGCGAAACAAATTACTGGTTACCAAGCTGTTTTAATGAGCCTGTGATCACTCTGGTTGTTCGCTTTGGTTAACCAAACTGAGCGACCAAAGCGACCAGCTTCAAAAGCTAGTCACTCTGGTTATTCTCTGGTTTTCTTCTATTATCGCTATAAAAATAATTGTAAGAAAATGAATACAATTATTATTTTAAAAACGAATTATACTTATATTCATATTTTGGCCTATATAAATAGTAACGATTTAATTGCACAAAACCCCTAAATAATAGTCTAATCAGCCGGTAACCTATTGCTATTATCTATCATGTACCTAAGTTTCCTATTAACATAGACTCGCCCATATTTAAGGGGAGCCCCCTAAAAACTGGACTCGCCCACCGGTAACGTTATGATGTAGTTAACGTTGCCGGCGGGCAAGTCCATTATTTAGGGGGCTCCCCTTAAATATGGGCGAGTTTTAGCTAATATTGTACGGGCGAGTATAATAAATATGGGCGAGTTTTAATAAATAATAAATATGGGCGAGTTTTAGCTAATATTGTAATCAATCATGTACCTATGTTTCATATTGGCTTAACATGGACTCGTGCAACAAAAAGGAGGGACAATAAAAAAAGTTACCGGCGCAGTAAATTTACAATAAAAACATAATTATTAGGCCTACAATTAAAAGTAATACATTAAATTAAATATTTTGTCAGCATCTAAAATTACAATTAAGATAATTGCTAAATATTATAAAATTGCGAAGTCATACAATAATAATGCATAAATAATTACCACCATACGTTTACGCATAAAAATTATTGATTCGAGTCGTAATCATTTGCAGACGTAATCAACTGTTTAAAAACCCGTATCAGCAAACATAAGAATATTTAAACACAAATAATAATAAAAAAATTATAATACTGTATAATACGGGCGGCTCGCAGGTCGTGATATCGCCCCGTTCGCATTCGGCCTCGAACGGGGCCGAATGCGTTCGCGGCCGAATGCGAACGGCGATACGGGATTTTTGTCCCGCCGCGTCAGTGAGAGGCTACGTTCGGACATTACTAATAAAATACACAAGTCTAAACACAAAATATAAGATCCGCAACTCCCGTATATTCTAATAATTATATATATATTTACAATGATTAATGTTCGTAACTAAACCAAAGTCTTTTATTGAAAGTTTGTAACTAAACTAAAGTCTTTTATTAAGAGTTCGTATTTATTCTGAGATAACGATTTGTTCTAATCATCGACATGAGGTAGATGCTGTGTAGTGTTTCAGTCCACGTTGGATGGGTACCAGCGACCACCTAAGTACCACCAATTGTCCCGGCCTCTGGGCACTGAAGAAACTTTTATAATTATCGAACCCAGACTCTTATTGTCTGGAGGGTGTAGAGATTTTAGCTAAAAATCTCTTGTACACCTTATTTAATATAGGAACTTAATGCCATCATCTCCATTTATATATCAAGTTTTGGTATGAAGGTTTTGTATTCAGAACAGTGATTTCTCTCATACAAAACAGGATCATAATTCTTATCTATAGTGTCAGATACGAAATTTATGAGACACTTATTGAAGTTGCTGAACACCTTCAGAAGTTACCGGACATATCGAATTCTTGGTAACTAGGTGTTGCATTATCTTGCCTAGCCCTCTAGCATTACGGAACAGCAAATAAATCTTTTCAATAGTGACATATACGAAAGTTATGAGACACTTATAGAAATTACCGGACACCTTCAGAAGTTACCGGACATATTTGTGAATCTTTAATGTCTAACTATTGTATAACATTCACTAGCTCTCTAGCATTGCAGAACAGTAATCAAATTTTTCTATTGTGTCAGATACGAAAGTTATGAGACATTTATAGAAGTTACCGGACACCTTTAGAAGTTACCGGACGTATTTGTGAATCTTTAATATCTAATTATTGTATAGCAATCACTAACCCTCTAGCATTACGGAACCGCAAATAAATCTTTTCTATAGTTTCAGATACGAAAGTTACGAGACAATTATAGAAGTTACAGGACACCTTTAGAAGTTACCGGACATATTTTCGAATTCTTGGTAACTAAATGTTTCATTATCTAGCCTAGCCCTCTAGCATTACGGAACAGTAAACAAAACTTATCTATAGTGTCAGATACAAAAGTTATGAGACACCCATAGAAGTTACCGGACATATTTATAAATCCTTATTAATTGACTGTTGCATTATATCCCCTAGGCCTCTAGCATTCTATAACAGAACCAATACCTAGAATATCATATATTTTTATTGCTATAAATTTAACTTAAGATATTTAAAAGCAATAATAAGGGCAAATCATCAGTCAATACTCTTCGTAAGGGCTATGATATGCATCATAGTGCTGATGATGTTGCAGCGTATGAGGAAAGTTAGTGGATCAGTCATTTCATCACACAGTTCATTACACAGTGGTCTAGGCGATTTTCCCCCGGAGATTTCCCCCCCGAAATTTCCCCCCGTAATTTCCCCCCCGATGATTTTCCCCCCGTAATTATACATGGGCACGCAATGACAAGATAAATTTCACGATGAAACAAACTAACATTTTTTTTATCATTTTTACTATACAAAGAGAGCAGACTTGAGCAATTTAGCATAGTGTAAATGCTAATTATATGTAATTAGCATTTATATAAGTAAGTGTAATAAGTAAATGTAATTGACATGACCAAAGAACTCCATTTTTCTTCGTTTCACGGTATCAAGAGACGTTTCTTACACATCTGTGTAAGACAGATTACCGTCTCTCTCGTCACCGTAACGTACTTCGCATACGTCGCGGCCGACGCTATCTACAGTATGACTATTTAAACGTCTG
>JAQIXG010006140.1:0-10623 GCA_034700105.1 Oconnorella tubifera
AAAATGTATATATTTTATCTTTTTATCAATAATATGAATTTTTAAGGCGATAATATTAAATTTAATATTGTAAGAAGATGCATAAAGTTGATGGGGTGAGTCATAGTACCCTTTTGAAAGTTTGCGATATGCAAAATGGATAAAAATATAAAAAAAATATATGAAAAATTATTAACAAACGATAGGCAAAAATACACTATGTCATTTCCAAGTAAAAAATCGAGTGGATATACTGTTAAGCTGGTCTGAAATAACCAAAAAAGAGTTCAACAACTTCTTTTTAAATATCGGATTGACATATTAAAAATATTTCAAACTTTTAATTCAAATTTTTATTTCATATTGTAATCCAAACTTTAATTTTGAAATTTTCAATATTAGTTTTACATATCTTAAATTTTAATTAAGTACTTTTCATTCTGAAAAGAAAAGCTTTCTTAAAAAAAGAAAGCGGAAGCGCTGCTTTCAGTCTTATTCATAAATGGTCGCACAGATTTGATTTTATTCTACGAGTGGAAACGCTGGTCGCATTCATTTTCTCGCCAGTAGAGTGCAACAATAACAATAGTAACACTGGCTTGTTGTCAATTATAAGTTCAGTTTTTACATTGAATGCTGGCAGGGAGAGATAAGGGAACACGGGATGCAGCGAACAATGTAACGAATGAGTTCATCGGATACTCTTTTCATAATAGTTTTAAATTAAATAATTGATATTATTAGGTCTATGAAATGGTACTGAATAGAGTTATAGGAGCTACTAAAAAAACGAGTATTACTAAAAAAGTTTTTTTGCTGCGGTATAAAACGGATGCATTAAGATGAAAAATCTATAGCGACAATCTATTTAAAAATGAAACCCTTATATAGTAAACAGTAAAGTTAACTTTACTCTTTATAGTGTAAGTATTATTTTGCAAGTATTTATATGCTAATTCTTAAGATTGCATTCAGCGCAGGCCTAATCTGAAAAATTATTTTATCGCAGCCGCTTTAACTATATGGCAGAAGAATTTCATTTAATTAGTCTCTTTTATCCGAATTATATTGTTATTTCAAATTGATATAGAAACAATAAGCCTAAATTGTTTTTTTAAATTTAAATTTACTTTTTTTAGTAAAATATAAATGATTGTATATTTTTAATGATTGTATATTTTTAATGATTGTATATTTTTAATGATTGTATATTTTTAATGATTGTATATTTTTTTATTTATGCTCTTAAAAATCGTAAATAAAACTTTCAGATAATTCTAAAATAATGAAGGAGTATCCTATAAAGTTTTCACAAACTGGATTCGATTTATTTATCATGAAATATTGTAAGTATTGTTTTGCAAGTATTTATATGTTTAAAACGAGTGATTTTAATATGTTTAATAAGTGATTTTAACAACGTTTTTTTGTTTTGAGATGTGAATATAGAAATTAGTGATCATATATTGAGTCGTTAGTAAATTAAATATTTTTTTATTCCAATCTATCAATACCATTTAGTATTAATAAATACAACAATAATTTTTAAGCTGCATTTTTAACACCTTTTTATCTGTAGGTTATTTGATTTAAATAAAAACATTATTAACTAACAGTATATACTTCCATTTGTAGGCGCCTAGAAACATTTAAATGAAAATTTATTTCACTTTACAGATTGTAGCCAGACGATATGAAATTAGTTAATTTTAATTATGCCAATAACTTACAATTTTATTCAGGGTACAGTTTCAAGAATTGGTTTAGATGGGGGGGGGGGGGGACAGGGAGAAATTAGTTCAAAAATGATCCCAAAGAAAAAGAGAGAGTGACACAGAAAAGAATAAAAATGAAACGAAAGAAACTAAGTGAAAGACTGAAAAAACAAAAGAAGAAAACCTGAAGCAAAAAAAGAAAGTTAAAAAAGAAGAAAACGAAAAAGAAAGAAGAAAATTGAAGTGAAACGTGCATGGATGCAGTGTCATCAAAAGCGGAATCAGATTAAAGCCAGAAATTCGTCACGGTACAACATTTATGAGTTAATAAAGATCTTTATGGATTAATTTCGCGGACAAGTTCTGTTGTTAGATTTAATCTCGTCGACGAATTTTGTCTGGATTACTTCAATTTGGATTTCTTATTGACAAATTGGTTTTTACAGTATGAATAATAATGTTTTTATCTCTCTGTCTCTGTCTCTCTGTCTCTCTGTCTGTCTCTCTTTCTCTCTCTCTCTCTCTCTCTCTCTCTCTCTCTCTCACACACTCTCACTCTCTTTTTCTCTTTATATCTCAGTTTAATATTAGTGTATCAGTTTTATAATTATAATAATATGAATTTAATTTTTCATAATGTAACAATTTTTGTGAATAAAAGGCGTCTGACTGCTGCTCCCCCCCCCCCTCTATGAATCCATCTACCCGTCCTTACTTACTATAATTCCGGTCTTATTCTCTTAATTAAAATTTCTTTCCAGCAGACTTCAATCTTCAAGAAGTATTACATTTTTCTTTGACATATTTACTGCTGGTATAAAATAAACGGTTGGCTAATTATGGTCGAGACGCGGCGGCGCCTGGGTACTAACGACCGGTTGTTGCTGTCATTGAGCCTACAGGCTTTCATTAAATGACGTGTTTAATTTAATGACTAGCTTAATTAACTTCAGCACAAGTCTAGACATGTTAAACGATATAGCCTGCGTTTGAAAGTTATGGTTTTAGAGAAAAGGAGAAGATTTTTAGAATATAGATTACGTTAAAGGTGCATTAATCATTTAGTAGATGGATTTGGATTACAGTTAGGGTTATGGTTGATCAACGAACTGGGGTTTTAAATAACTTATTCGTGTATCTAAACAGGCTATAGGGGTTTGGAGATAAAATCTACATCTCTATATGATAATGACTTATATCTAACTAAATTGATTACTATCATAATCAAAACAGAAGATTCTCACATATAAATTCCAAAATTCGGCAAGAGAATATAGCAATGAATATATCATTTTGTTGTATTTCGATCTGGCTAGAATTGTCAGAACTGTTGAAATACTTCTTACCGGTATGGTTAGAAGTATCTTAACAATTTGTATTCAAACGTCTTTCCAATGCGTTTCGGAATAATTTAACTACAGTGTTCAAGCATTTAAAGTGATAAATTAGAAACATTAACGACTCATCCTTAATTGAACACACTGAAATCAAACACTAATGAGTGGGCAAGCCGAGCATCTTAAGTATTATAGTGTTGAACTACTTTCTGCATCCGCCATGATATGTAAAGAGGCTCTTAACCAATCAATGTGTACTCATCCGCTGCAAAACCTAGGGCGGATCGCTTTGCTAGTAATGGAGAGCAACAAGAAATAAAGACACCTAGCGTCACCCTCGGGCATTAATTCATCTTGCTTTAGTTGCCTGGAGCTTCAAGATGCGAGAATAAAATCTTTTTCTGCTTTTGCTAATTCGGTTCAAGTACTGAAATGTGTGCCGGCAGATTTACAATAGTAAATTAAGTTGTTACTAATTTTTTTGCAGATGGCTTCATATATACTGCAGATACAATATTTTATTTATTTAAAGTATCAATTTGGCATGAATAAGGTATTGTATCTGTATAATAATTGAATGATTGCTTTTAAATTGTAATCGTGATGGTTGATTTATATTAGAGTACTTTGACTTCTGAGACATTGTTTAATAAAATGTCATTTTCAAAGTTGAGTCCAAATGTAAATTTCAACGAATTTTACAATTGAATTGCAGATCTAATATGAAGTAATGTAGTCACAAGATTTGAAACAAAACAAAAATAATTAAAACAATAAGATTATAATAAAAGACAAGTCGAAAACTTTGTAAAACGGAAAATTTTTTATGTGAAAAAGTTTAACATATATAACGTGTTTGGTTGAAATAAAAAGATAATAATTCTATGCAAAATAACCATATTTATTCTTGAATATTTAATAAAATAGTGAAGAAATTATGAAAACAATTAAAGTAACATTTCATAAACCAACAGTTAATCGATGTACTTGAAAGCCAAAAACTGATGAATGCTTTGCTATTTTTCAGCTCATTACCGATAATTTATGAAGATGGAATCCAGCTTAGTGAAGAATTAGCCAGTCTGCATAAAATGTTTCCCCAATCCACAACAGACAGTCAGTATTCCAATGATCCTAGCGCTCAGTTGGATACAAATAACTGGAGTATCGATTATGAGCCTCTACCCTTTTCTTTCAATCAATCCTTAAACATAGATAACTTGTTGACAAACACAACGGGCTACACATTACAACACATTATACTATCATCTATCGTTGTGACAATCATTCTTCTGGCCATAATCATAGGTAACGGGCTGGTCATCATAGCAATCGCCGTTGATCCGAATCTCAAAGGTCCCCAGAATTGGTTCATAGCATCTCTTGCTGTCAGTGATCTCTTCGTAGGACTCTTCGTCATGCCACTTTCACTTGCCAATGAACTTCTCGGATACTGGTATTTTGGAGAGATAATCTGCGAACTTTGGTTGTCCACAGACGTGCTACTTTGTACCGCCTCAATCTTAAATCTTTGCTTAATTAGCTTGGATCGATACTGGTCGATAACGCGAGCAATAAAGTATATAAAACAACGGACACAGCGTAGATCAATAATCATGATCTCAACTGTTTGGATTCTATCAATGGTAATCTGTCTTCCGCCTCTTTTTGGCTGGAAACGACCACAACCCACTAATGATTTTGGGTTACCGCTTTGTTTGCTTAGTAATGAATTAGGATACGTTATATATTCCTCAATGGGATCTTTTTATCTTCCTCTTATAGTTATGGTTATGGTTTACTTTAAAATTTATATAGCGGCTAGAGAACGTGCGAGAAGATGCCTTAAGAAGAAACGACCAAGACCCGTCGAAAATTTCGCTACTCCCAATAAAACTGTTGATACTACTACCAGTTGTTTCAGTGATGACGCTAATCCTCGAAGTATTAAGATGGAGACTCCTGCTGCTTTATCATCTGGTCACTTCTTTAAAGAAGGCGACTCTACTTGTGGAAGTGAAGTTCCAACTGGATCCGATACTGAAAAATTTCAAAAAGAAAGTGCTCGTCGAATTTATTCGTATGGATTAATGACAGACGAATGTGTTGAACTCCAGAAAGGTTTATTAATGAAAGACATCGATAGTAGCCCTTGTCAAACGCCGAAAATTGAAATATCAAAAGTGGATAATAATAACCATTTCTCAACAAGTTACAGACTCAAGTATAGATTTCTCTTTAACGTTGATTCAGACTGTGAATCGAACGGTTCTCAAATCGTATCGGAAAACAGAACGAATATAGGTCAAAGGGATCGCTGCGAGAAAGAAGGTGCGCATATTAGGGAAGACAATAGGAGACTTTTATCCGATGATGCTTCTAGTGTTGGAAGGGAAAGTCAGTCAGAAGTGGATTACATAAGAGTAGATTTAGGCGATGTTACTCCGCGCGTTCAAATATCTGATAACATTACTATAAGTGTTAATTATGATAATAAACAATTCGGCCATGAATCTTTAGAACAGAAAATTCATAATAATCTCGTGCATAACAACACCCTAATTCAAAATTGTACAAATGATGAAGATACACAGACTAAGCAAATAAGCGCCAATGAACCAATTCACGATGAAATTAAACTTTCGCAGTGCGAATTAACACTGCAGTGCATTCAATCACAGAATCTGCTCAACACTCAACTCAGTTCCACTATGTCTACTGAAACTCCAATACCTCTAAACGGTGCTGAAATCGCTAAGGAAAAACAAACCGAACCCGTAAAACGAGAAATATCTCACGATCCAGCCATGACAAAGAAAAAAATAGCAAGAGCGAGGGAGCGTCGCGCTACCCTTGTACTCGGTATCGTTATGGTATCATTTGTCGGATGTTGGTTACCTTTCTTTTCGATCTACCCCATCGCGTTGATGCTCGAAGTCAGCGTCCCCGAACCCGTCTTCGCCTTTATATTCTGGCTCGGTTACTGTAACTCGGCTCTGAATCCAATCATCTACACGATCTTCAATCGAGAGTTTCGTCAGGCTTTCACGGTGTTACTGTTCGGTAGGCGTTGGGCTGGCGGTAGGGGGCGTCGATGATATATTCGGGAAAATTAATTTTTGTCCCGATATTGAATCGCGGTCGTTTTGTTGGGCGTTTTATGGCGGCAGACGACTTGTACTTTGGTGAGAAAAAACGTGACGATTGCGAGAAGAGAAATATCAGAATACAGAAATTATTAAATGATTGGTTTTTTGCAGCTCTGGGGCAGATCTAAGTATGGAAAAATGAGGAAAGAAAGTCTTATTTAGAGCATGTTGAATGTTTTAATTAAGAATGATTAAAAATTCAATCAGTACTACTGCAGCCTCATTTTGGCATATTAGAACTGTGGTATCAGTTTTTGCTCGAGTTTTTGCTCTAGTCTAATTCTATGGATTTAATTTGAATTTGAGGTTAACTCCTGAAAAAACAACTTCTTCAAAAACACAGTTTGCAAAGTTTTTTTATCGGCTGTCTGGAGTACACTTAAGTATTCGAAATGTCCCACAACGAGAGCTCGGCATGAATTGACTTTTATATTCACACAACTGTAATCATTCCAATAACCAAATTTTCATGTAATCTTATTCCGCTGTCCTAACTTGTTACCAAATGGCAACTAAATCGCAATATATCTTGATTTTTTTGGATCACAGAATCTAAATTACTTTATTTATTTATTACAGGCTCATATCACGAAAAACTTCATAGTATACTCGCGATCGGTTTATAAATAGCACCCGCAAGTCCCTACCTTGACCTCTCCAATAAAGTCGATATTGCCGTCTTCCGCTCAGTTACGGCAGCCCATAATAATGTATCCCATAAGCCCGCGGAAACTAGGATTGCTTGATGAGGCGCGAAATCGATAGCTTTTTATGTAATCGAAGAAAATAGCGTTCAATCGGAGCGTCCTCGATTTACCGCTCAAATACGAACGATGCGATTTGCGGCTGGAGACAAGATTTGTTGCGCGCGCGCGGGAGAATTAATTAGACCAGAATTATGGTTGGTTTATTATCGCGCAAAGGTGTCTGCAGATGGCGACAGTGGCTTTATTGAGAAAATAGACACGTGGTAATCTGGTTTTATTTAAGCATGTAAATGCGCGGATTTGAAATATAATCGAAGGATGGAAATAGATTCGAGTGATGAATATATTTATTGACATGTGTTCTTTAAATTAATAATAGATCGCATTCGCAATACATTATTAAATGATCATACAACGTAGTAGTTTTATAATTAAAACCAAAATGGTTTAGTCAATAATATTTCTTAATGTTATTGAAAAAACATTGAGAAATATTATTCTTCAAAGAATAATCTTTGACGAACTATGTATTCCCCTTTTCTTGAGTTATAGGATGGAACCGAATTTGAAATATTGTATAAACTGGCATAGTACTGTATTTTTGTTCCCGAATCACGTGTGATTTCCAATATTGCCTCAAATATGTCTACAAATCAAAATGATTTATTCAATAGTTTGGCACTGGGGGTACGTCCCTTAAATTTCTTGATAAGTCATTTACTTTAAAATTCTTAGTCGGCCAAACTAAGCTTAGTTGGCCAGTTATAGTTTGACTCTGTATATGTTACACTCGTGAATCAATAGCAAATGCAAATGCAATAGCAAATGAATGAATTAGTTGTTTTATTTGAAAACGTTAAAAATGATTTATCACGTTGGTTCCGTATTTATTAGAACACATTAAACTCGTTTCGAATCCATTAAGTATTGTTTGAAAATAACAATAACAAATTATTAGGCATTTCTGTGAAGAGCTTATTACAGAATTTCAATAACAGTTTTTGTTCATGCGCATTTTAATATTGATCAATAAAAGCAATATTAGATTTAACGATCATGTTCGGCATATATTGGAGCCAGTGAAAAATCAGCTAGACTTATTATATCAATACTCTCATTCGTTTATACTATAGATTATACTAGTATTGTACTAGAATAATATATCTAGTGTAGTAATCTATATTTCTATCTTATTAAAGTAAAAATGTTTCTATTTGTTTATATTCGAATTTTCATCAAATGGTTGCTATGGTTATGAGATAAAAATTAATTTAATCTTGTAATCTTGCAACCGTGATATTTACCCACTGGTAGAAGCGCTTCCAGACAATAAGTCAAATGGACCAGCAGACATTTTTTATAATGTATTCTATATAGGCATTTATAGAGAATACAGAATACTTGTATGTCTTGTATACTTGTAATCTGGTATATTACTCATTATAGAAGTAGACAAAATTAAGTAGTTTCTTACAAGTAGAATTTTAACACAGAAATTAATGTCATTTTAACTTTTTACGAGCAGAATACTGCATTTTTTAGTTTGACATAAAATACTAAATTCTGTGTCAAAAGGCCAACTAATATATATAGATAATTATTTCAATTCATTATAATGAATCAATATCTTGCTAATTATTCAGAACGATGCATGTTAAGAGTGATGCAGGAACAATACGTGTCAACTCTCTTGATCATTGTATGCAGAACAAGATGATAATTTATTGCTAAATAACATTCAAGGGATCCATAGTGTTAGTTTAACTTAGTTTTATATTATAAAATGTTACAGAAAGTAGCTCACAAAAGTGACAAAATATTAAGAGTTTCAGACTAAATATTAAATTTGACAAAATGTAAGCATAATAATGTAAATTTACCTATAGATATGTAAGTATATAATCAGCATTGAGCATTAATTCATTATAATATCATGTATAAAATTAAACACAACGCTAGTAATATACAGTATAGCTGGATTCCTTGAAACAGTAACATTTGCACGTAAAATTGTAACATTCTGTGACATTGTAAAATTGCTTTAAATCTCTTTTTTATTGTTTGCTTCAATATTAGCATTTCAAACAAAACCCATAATAACAAACAAATACACAGCAGGTTTTTATGTTTTATTTAGTAAGCCTATAACTTCGCTGTATAAATTGTAATTGCTTCGATAAAATCATTACTGAACGAAATTAAAGCATTTACATTACATTATTGCCTATCAATTTAAGGAACGTTTTAATCAATTGTTTTGCCATAACAAAGCCAGGTGATCAATCTCGAATTACAGCGGTACTAATAAATACATATTCGTTTCAAACGTCGCGTATAATAATAACACAGGTTGTCTTTGAGAAAAAAACGATTGAGCGCAAAGATCGAGAAAGCTAATTGCATTTTTCAGTAGAAATTGACGACGACCATTTTAGCCGTCATCGACGTATAAATAATAGATGATGTATCGATGTATCGTTTGTATTAAGAGCATTGCGTTGAATAATAGCAAAGTCATTTTTCTTCTGTTGTTGTATACTCAACGAAAAAACAATACAGTGTTCAGTATAGACTGAATTGTGTGCAAATTAAAGAAATAATTGCTTTTAGATTCATAACTGATATGCAAAGTAAAAGGGGGAAAGTGAAGCAAATTATTAGCCATAAATTTAACATTATAAAACACACAAGTTAAATTTAACTAAATACACATTACAATGTGATATTTAATGCAACATGTATACCGTTTAGCAACATTGTGTGATATGATTTAAACAAATAATTTTTCATATTCTACAAATCAGCGGCGGAGGCAGAGGGGAAGGGGTTGTAGAGATTGTAACCCCCCCCCCCCCATTGGAGGTTAGAAATATTTTTTATAATGTTAAAGTGTGACTCTAGCGTCTACCCCACCCACCCCCCCCTGTGTCTATTTTATAAATATTTTGAAATTTTGAATACATGTAGGTGGAATTGAAACACACGTCATAAGCTTATACGATCAAAACGGAGACGGAAAAGTGAAAAAAGTTAGTGATAACCTAAAAAAACACAAAAAGAGATCATCACTTGAACTTTTGGATGAAACCCTTCTTGGTCAATTCCTAGCTACTCTACTGCTACAACTAATATTTCAATGATCTCTATCACACTCTAAGGACACTCAAATAATCTCTTTATCAAATGATCTAAAAGATTCAATCTACCGGCTCTACGCTAAAATAAGACAAAAAGCGTCTGAAAGCGAAAAATCTGGTTGTGAATTAAATAAACGATCGTCTTGGGACTGTCTAATACTGTATGCATAATGAAATCAGTTGTCTGTATAAACGACGGCTCACACAACCAGTGACATCTTTTTTTGAGGGGGGGGGGGGTGCAGGGTTGTACTTTTTTGGAGGGGGGAGGGGCAAAATGAAGGTTTTAGGAGAAAAAAATTAACCCCTCCTCCAAAGGAAAAAGTTTTAATCGTCCCTGGATATCAGTCTTTGCGACCAGTTGAGGATTAAGAGAGCCCTTAAGATCTCTTACCACCCTGGGGTGTGAATTTTTATTTTTGATTTAAAAATTTGATAGAGATTTAGGGTTTTTACCTGGACGCAGAAAAACAACGCGAAGCAGGAATTTATTTGTAATGGCAACTAGGCCTATTTGTTTGCAATGGCAACTAGGCCTATTTGTTTGCAATGGCAACTAGGCCTATTTGTTTGCAATGGCAACTAGGCCTATTTGTTTG
>JAQIXG010006141.1:0-10623 GCA_034700105.1 Oconnorella tubifera
CCCCCCCCCCCCCCCCCCAGAAAGATGATGTATTTGAATGATTTACTTTAGACAATTTGAACAAGTTATTAAGAAATACAACATATTATGCAAGATAAGCATAAAGTGAACACAATAGTAATTTATTGTTAACATATTTCAAACGTGAATTTTAATTAGGTAAGTCTCTACAACATTTTAATATAATCAAAGTAATTCAAACAGATGGGGGGAGGTGGGGGGAGGGGTAGCTTAATTTCAAATATAATACTTAAATACTAAAAAATTCTTCAATATGAAAGTGGGGCAATCACCCCCCCCCCCCTCAGTAAATGTTACAAGAGACTCGTGTTCGTTATTTTGTTATTCAGTGAAGCAAGCAGTAAAGATATTTAGTTACATACAGCGGGGGGGCGAACCCCTCCCACCCACCCCCCCCACTCTCCTCCTTCTCCTCGATGTAGCTAGCGGAAGTCCACAGTGGCGAATACAAATTTTGAAACTAAGGAGCAAACTTTCAAGTACAAAGTAACATCGTTGTCAACCTTTCTCGAGTGAATCAAACGCTTTCATTTAGATCTTTTGCTCTAAAATTCTTTTCTTACATTTTTTCAGGGAGGTGGGGGACTGATCGACTACCTTTGTTTTGTTTCTGAAATAAATTCAATCACAGGGTGTGGAGAAATTAACCGTACCCCCCCCCCCCTCCTCGCCCCGTGGATCCTCTAGACCTTCATAACATTCTTTACCCAATTTTAAACTATTACGGATAAGTTTGCGCCCTCAAGGTTTATACAGTAAAAGCGATTAAATTTCATATTAAATAAATAATAAAAATAATATAGCATGAATAGGCCTTATCTATTCTATAGGCCTTTTAATTATAGGCCTGTCAAGTAGTTTCATTGTAGCGTAAGATGTGATTCGAGATCATTTTTAATTTATTAATTTTTATATTAACGTATTGTACGTGTAATTAATAACTCAATAAAAACACCTTTTTTAAGTTGATTTTTTTCCATTCAAAAGAGTTGATTTGTTCAATTTTTTGTCGCTGCATTGTCGTGGTGATTCATTGTATTGATACTGAGAAAAAGTAGCTTTATTCTTTTGTACAAGGCTGAGTGTACTTTATTAATGGTGTCACTGTGATGTAACTATCTTATGTTACTCTTCGTACAATACGTGTCTCTGTCACTTAATCTGTCACTTCGGTGAACTCATTCAGTGACAACACCGGTGACTTTTGGCAGATGGAACGTAATTTACGAAAGAGATTGATAAAAAATCAATAAGAAGATTATTAAAGTCACATCAGCACAAATGTCTATTATTTAGTTGTGAATCGGTTAAGCAGGAACCAATCTTTTACGATTGTATAAAACCAAAGTAATAAAACTACTAGACCTATTTAAATAAAAACAATAACATAAAGTTTACTTTATCATTATTACGTTTATTATAAGTAGACTAGTGTTACTATAAATAGACTGTAAACAGATTGATTGCAAGTGGATAGTTAATAGTTTAACAATAATAATAAATAGAAGATTTATACACTATTTATATCAATATCAAAAGTGACTCAGCTTTTCTATTTATTCTTCTATTTATTCTTCTGTGATTTATTTTTCTATTGTTCTATTTAACATTGCAACGTTAACTTCCGCATTGAGTTTTCCCGCTAGTATTACAAATTAATAATTGTATTGAACCAGATTTTGAGATAATTTCTACAGAGTGGGGGCAAGGGAGAGGGGAGGGGCTTATATACCGTAGCGCCGCGTCAAGATCGTTAAACTGGAATTATTCCGACGCGGTCCACTGGATTCAGTTCCGGTTCAGTGAGTTCCGGTTAGTAGATCAAACGGTTCCGGCTTTATTGAATTTTGTTTAGAAATAAATTGTTAATATTTCGACGAAACTTTTGTAAGTAGTCAATTATTGTCAACAAGCGGTGTATCAACTGTAAGAAAACTGAGATTATAATTCTCTTATTATAAAATAATATACAGATCTATTAATGTTCAAAATATTGTCATTTTCCAAGAGGAAGCTTGAAAACGATTTTTCTTGTGAAAATAAATGCTACTAATTTTAAGAAAACAGTTAATCCTAATAAGATTAAACTAGGCCTATAATTTGGCCTAGTCTTTGAGGCCTATATAAGCTTCTATATAGGCCTATTTAAGGCTTATATAGGCCTTAAGCGTATCTAAGCTATAGATGGAGAAAGAATTAGCTGAATAAATGACTAATTGTAGTTAATAAGCCTTAATAAAAATATCTATTCATGATTCAATCATAGGCCTATAATATTGACCTTATAATATAAATGAAAATGGCAGTTAATTCCGCTAAATAATATAAAGTTATATAGCTTTTCATTCAAGTGATTAGACCTCCATATAACAACTTTATATTGCCTATAAATGAGCCGTTATTGTTTCTAATTAAAAGTTAAAACGACACCTCTATTTTACCTCGTGGCCGTCATTTATATAACAACTTGATTCGTTTTATATTGAACTTAACAATACGCATTAATAGAACGTTAATAGCTTCATAATTAATAGACAGGCCTAGTATTAAACGTAGGCCTTTTATATTGAATAGGCATATTAAAGAAAATCTAGTAATCTTATTTTATTGAGAAATGACTCGTATTATAATTTATTTCGTCATAAGTCAGGAAGAAAGTTTACCAATTAAATATTCAACCGCTTTCTATCAGTTATAAGACTCGATTCCGTAGAAAAGCTTTACAATAAATGCAGATTTTACTTGAATTCATGCTTTTAATCCGTCATTCATTCGCATTCAGTTGTATTTCAAAGAGGAAGAGGTTTGTAAAATTTGTTTAAAAATATTTGATTTTTCTGAAAAAGAAAATCATTGATAATTTGGAGAAGACAGTCATAAAGTCTCGTTTCTCTTATTTCGCGAGTATAAGCTTATAAGCCTTAAGTCAATTTTCAGTTTAAATATAATAAAATAATAAATTCGGCGACTAATAATTTATATATAGGCTTTAATAGGCTTAAGACTAATATAAATATAATATAGATAATACCCATGATAGTCCAACGACTTATAACTTTAATTTATTGCGTGTAAATATTTCACGTTTCGTCTCAGATTATATAAACTGTAAAAATATTTTTTGATGATGCATTGTATACAGCGTGATATGTAGGCCTACATTTAATAGTAGGCCTGTTGTGAATCGAACTGCTAAAACGTACTTGAAATAAAAATATAGTTTTTTATTGTAAAATGGGAGAATCGTACAAAAAACATCTGTCTGTATCTTATAGGCCTACACAGTTCAGTTTCAATCTACTGAAATGTAGTCCGATTATTTTATACAAAAGTGTCATTAAATATAGAATTAAATTTCTTTAATCTATTTACTAGGCCAATACATGTATTAGGCCT
The DNA here is from genome assembly GCA_034700105.1 of Oconnorella tubifera. NCBI lineage: Eukaryota > Metazoa > Annelida > Clitellata > Enchytraeida > Enchytraeidae > Oconnorella > Oconnorella tubifera. The sequence continues at coordinate 3,418 of JAQIXG010006141.1, forward strand.
AGTTTTATAAATGCTATAACTTTACTTAGTTGCATGTTCATCGACTCCATTTAATTGATTATAATGGGATTAAGAGAAGGGTTTTTATAAAACCACGACACAGATCATTCGACACCTTTTTATTACGTGTAATAACTTCTATATAATAATGCTCTCGTGCGTTATAGGTGTATAAAAAAAGTTGCAAATGCAATAAATAAACTGATGACTAATAATTATAATCAAATGCTTAGCAAAAAACTATTATCGAAATTCATAATTTGGCACTTGCCACATTAAGTATAGGCCTATGACATTGTAACAATTTCAGCAATACTTATATAGGCCTACTACTACCAGCGATATCATTTATTTATAGTAATTAGCTGATTTTAACTTTCATTTAAATAAGTACTTTTAAGTTAACGAATCAAATAAATTCCATAAAAATTTGATGAAATCCGCCGCCCCCCCCCCCCACTCGTTTTAAATTCTAATTTTAATGTAAACTGATAGAATGGAGCATAAGTTATGGTTGATTTTATTATTTATCAATTCTACATTCACTGACAGCGATATTTTGTCTGCTTTATGCCCGTACTCGGACGGGCTTGTATGCTAGCTATTTAATCATTTGAACATTAGAAACATGCCCGAAAATCAGATATATCTTGTTTGTATTTACAATTAAATAAATTATTTAACGCAAATAACTTTGCGTTAAATAATAACAAGCTTGAGCTTAACAAAAATAATTTTTTCGCACACCTTAATAAAGCGAGTAAACTTTACTAGTAAGTAATGAGTATAGTATAGATGGATTTAATTGGCTTAAAGCTTGTGCATTTAAAATGACTTCACTTGCTTTAATCACTATATCTGATTACATGAAAGTGATTATAACGCTTCACTCACAAACACTGTTCACTTCGTATCTATTTAATAAAAATATACTATCTACTCAACAAAAGAAGTATCTAGATAGATAACAGGCACGGAGTTAGATAAGTCTTTGGCAGACAGTTCCTGTAGCTCTGTGCCCACCCCTGGCACTCTATTGAGGGCACAACCAGTCATAGTGCCTGGTTCCGATGCCTGTCTCGGCATCTTCTGCCTCTTGGACACCCTCATTGTGGGCACAGAGGTCTGTCTGTGTGCCCCCTCCACTCCCACCCCCCCTCCAACATTACTCCCTGACCTTTTAATCTTACAAGACGATGACCTTGACAGTGTTCTTGCTTTACTTGACCTCTCGTTATAGAACTCAGAGTACATCGAGTCGTTCATTGAACGCGTTTCAAGTTCCATATCATTACCAGACAAGTAAGCAATCTTACATTCCCCTCTGCTGGGCCCCTCGGACTTAGTGGGGGCCCCAAACATAAAGTTAACGGGGGGCTTAGTCGGGGCCCCAAATTCCAACACTGACCCTGACATTGACCTTGATGACGTCACTATGCGAGGCACAGCTATCGATACAGTGTCAGCCTTGTCAGTATTTTTGTTGTCCTTGGCCGCGGCTTTGACCTTGCGATGTATCGGGCTGTAGGCCGTGTGCCAGACGTCAGCGAAGCAGACGCTGCTATGGAAACGGAAGAAGAGAAGGAGAGGGTAGTTGATATTCATGATAAGGAGCCAGGCCACGGGGCCATAGAGGCCAGACAGGGGGTCAACATTGAGGCCTTTAGATATGAGTGTACGTAGGATCCACACAGATATGTTGGCTATGACAAGAAATGCCACTGAACCTCTGCCTGGCATGGATGTCATATGACAGGTCTGTGATGGATAGCGACGCAGTGATGCCAGTATCAACATGGTCTGAATGATACTCTGTATGCAGGCAATCAAGGATGATACAAGACGTAATGATTCATATGATTTAGGATTGGATGATTGGATTGATGCAACAGACGCTAGCATTACACTGATCTCGTATAAAACACAACCCATCATCGCTATAATGAGCAGAATGTCGTCTGTTGAGATGGGCTTTTCTACATGAGCGAGTGGTAGCATTAGATAGAAACATAAAATGCAGCCAATAAGTAGACAAATGTGTAGAGCAATGTCTACAGAATAGAAAATGTTGTTTGAAAGAAGTTCATTGTCGACGTTTAGTTGAAAGATAACAATGCCGATGATGCTGAGAGACAGAAGAATGATGCCAAGAAAGACTCCCACGTGTGACTTCATTAAGGTCTTGTCCTGATGGTCTGACGAGTCATTGTCTTCGTCTTGTGGTACGGCAAGAGAAAACACCTTTTTAAAGTAATCAGAAAAATAATTTTAAAAAAATCGACACCTTTTTAATTTTATAAATTGCGAATTATAAATTGAGCCTCGGTAGATCGTATACATGCTGAACACGTTTTTAATTGTACCAAAATCGATATTTAGCAATAACCATTACACGATTATAAGAATAAAAAGAACAAATAATAAAATAAAGTAAATATATAAAAAGTGAAATAATGAACCTTAATGAGATTTTGAAATCCTCTCGACAGATCCTTGCTGGACCTGGTTTCACCGAAGCCTGTGTGCATGATGCAGATGAACGTACCTATAGCTATCAGGCTGTACTCTAAGACGATAGGGAAAATATAACGCGATACAAACGTCACAAGTACGTCACAGTAGGCCGCTGTGTAGATCTGACTTGAGTCACTAGTGACGTCACTTAACACGCCTGAATGCAAACCGACTCTTAATGATATATTTAATAAAAATTGCACACCTTTCTAAAGTCAGAAACTGTTTGTATATAAGATTAGTATGAAACCGTCAGTTAATAGTTTTCGATTATTTTGAATTAATATAATCAAATATAAAATTAGATAGCCTATCATTACATGATATTATATACTATTATATATTTTATTATATATAATATAATCATTTTACTGCATAGAATAACTGAACGTACTTCTTTTGTGAACACTCTGCGGTAACGTTACCGATACGTTATATGACGCAACGCCTTGCGTCACGTTAGACGTAACCGCAGCGTGATGAAACTCTTCCATGATTTCATTGACGAGAGTTCGAAGCCAGAGACAAACGTTAGTTGACATTATATGCATCAGAGCAATCCAAGCAATCGCTTCACAACGTACTGTACGAATCTGGTATAGGGTTAAGTTCAGCGTTAAACTAAATAGTTTATCTTTCAGTTTAAAGGGTCAAGTTTAGGGTTAATACATTCAAATTAATATATTCTAAACGACAAATTAAAATTCTAAGTATGAATTGGAGAAATGTATTATCAAGCTTTAACAAGGTGTTAAATATTAGAGAAGACGATGACACTAACTGGAGATCCTTTGAAAAGAAAGAAAGTTTGACAAAGAACAAAAACAAGACGAGGGATGTAGGTCCATCCATAGTAGAACTGTTTAGGACATCCATCCCTCTCCTTCAATGTGTTATTTATCTCTAAGGCGCAGTAGACAACATTACCAAGACCAAAGACTGAAATATTAACGCATACCTATTTATCACGAGTGTTTTAGCAACACCTGACACTGGTCAGGTGTTGCTAAATGTACACTAGCGACTGAAAGTGTAACTAATCCGCGTTTAGTTTCATTTGCAGTCGCTATATTTTGTACAGCGCTATATGATTCATCAAATAGAGCGTTTGCAAAGAGGCTTAATCTCTAACAAGCTCCGCCCCCAGTATTTCAAATAAGTCTATTACAATAGAATTAAGAAATAAATTAGACTTATATTCTTACCGAGCGCTCCTAGTCTCAAATAAAGACTCGACCCCTCGTGACTGAATATGCTGCCAAACTTGGAAAGGTCAACCCAGGTCATAGACTCATCGTCACTGCACTCAAGATCATTCGCTGACCCCACTGAGTCGACGTCGTCGACCGCCTCTAAGTGGCGCCGTGGGGCGAGTGCCGCGGAACTAGGCGATAGTTTAGATTCAGTCGCTAGGTTGTTGCCACCAGATAAAGTGGTGTTCGTTTGGGCGCAGTGACCGTTTTCTAAACGGGGGGGTTTATTGTTATTTGTGGAGGGTGAGGGAGGGGGGGTGGAGGGTGGGGGACTGAAGGGACAGTGTAGCTTTTGTTTAACGTTGCGTACCATGTTAAACTGGAGATAGATAAGAGATATGATTCCCAGGACTGTCAGATAAACGAGGAACGCCTAAATGTGTGAAATAGGTAAGAGATTAGATATGAGATAGTGTTAGATAGTGTTAGAGGTAGATATTAGAAAGATGGTTGAAAGTTTGAATGCTAGAATCTCATAATAGTCATTACTTGCTGCATCTGTTGCAAGAATAGCTTGTAAATGTTTATATTTATCTCAACTTATCTCAACTTATCTGTAGACTTTAACGAAGATTAGATAATTAATATCACTTAGATAATAAAGATAAGAAGAGACCGCGCCAGAAGGTATCCTAAGCCACTGATCAGTCAGTGCTTCCATGACAGGCATTATGACTCCAAGTATTATAAGCAATAGAGCGTAGAAGAAGCTTACTAACTTTACGTACTGAGTGCTACAACACACAAATATATTATCTCATCATAAAACGCTCTGCAATAGTAAAGTATAAAAAAATTGGTAAAAAAGGTTGTTCTAGATTTTTGATCAGATTACAGTAAATTTTAGTTTAGCATTAATGTAAATGTATATAAACATTGAACATCTGTGTTATCAGATTAAATTAAATTAATCAGCTCGTTTATAACAGTATAGTATAATCGTGGAAGAGAAATTTGTGTTTTTATAGATTGCAAAGAATGATTAAATACTGATTAAAATCATTCTTTGGCGAAATGATTAGTGCACAGAATACAGAGTTACAAGATTCTGATTCGAGTCACGCGTTGCATTATGTCGTTTACTTGCTACGCCTTTTAGCACTTAACTTAATTCATTCGCTAGCCCTAAGCGTTCAGCTAACATCTTATTTCTAAGTTACTTTTGATGTAAAGTGTTTACATGGACACGGACGACAGATGGTCGGTCGTCTCGTTCGCCTTCAGCTCCTCCTCGGTCGGGACTCTGACGTTGATGAACGTCCCCCCTCCCAACCTCGACGAAGGGCGGATGCTAAACTCAGCCAAACTTCTCGCGTCCATGGAGTCTCTATAAATCTGAAAACGTAATTTTTTTATCACACACCTTTTTAAAATAACATTTTTACTCAATATAAGAGAAAAATAACTCTGTTTGCACTGGAAATCAAAATATCTTTCCTTGCCTACGTTCTTATATGCTAAAATAATAAAATGACTGATTGATAATATAGCGCCTGGTAGACATATATTATTCTTATTTAATTTTTAAGACCTAAATTTACTGCCATATATGATATTTCTTCAAAGTATGTAATCTTATACATCTTCATATTATCGATTCACATTCATTGCGATAAATAATCGCGATATCTCTAAAGTAAAATCTATTTCTTAATGAATCTTGAAACAAATCGATAAAAATTAAATTACGTATTGTTTCGTTTTAAAATAAAGAAATATACTTTATTGATATTTGACAACACAGACGTTAGACAAACTGTGCAGTTGAACAATAAACGGGAGGAGGGAGGGTGGAGGGTTGGGTGAAGGGGGTATTATTACTCTAAAGTATTTCTAAACAGTGCACTCAGTAATTTATGTAACGCCATCTATCGCCATCATCTAAGTTTTACGTAAGATGACTGACGAGAAATAAAGTGGTGCAGTGGTAGAAACTTCTTTGCGGATATTCAACAAAGTTAACCAATGTTTATCTCGGCCAGTAACTGGATGGGCGACTGGATGGGAATTATAATTTTAAAATATTAATTTTGATGATAACTTTAAACACAAATGTATCACTACTCTATCGCATATCTCGTTGATAATTCGCTCTGCGTTGCCCCAACTGTAGAAATTCAGAGGTGCGCAAAATAAATTACCTATATTAATAATAAAAACAATGCATGTATTTAAGTGCATGCCGTTTTTCATATCAAAATGACTCACGGTTTCTTACATAAGAATTGATTATTAAATCAACAGTAAACTTTTAAAGTTTTTCACTATCGACAAATTCGCATATAGTCTAGAGAAATAGAATAACAAAACATTACTGACAAACAAAGAGTCGCGCTTTTAATCAATAATAGGCCTACAACTAGGCCTACGTCTAGGCCTAATGACTTTTATATTATAGGCTTACAACTAGGCCTAGAGACTGCATAAATTAATTAATAAATCGAGAGAGGGGAGGGGCTGGCCCGGTTGTATTAATCCCCCCCCTCTCTCTGTTCACTGGCATACACTTTATTTGTTGAAAGATGATGTCTAAGATTTCAAATAAATGTTAACAAATAAAAATACAACAAAGTTTGATTGTGTTGTCGACCTTCACATTATAAAGTAACACCTCTAACACCCAGGTGCTAGGTGCTAGGTGCCAGATGCTAGCTACACTCTGTCAATAATTACACCTAAATATGGAAAGTAGCACCAAAGTCATGACCGTGTTATATACTTGAACTAAGTGATGTAATGTTGGATAAGCGTTCACTCATCACTTAAGTTCAACGACCGACTTTAAGTAAAAGTGAATTTTATGTCAAAACTTCTTTTTTATTTGAATGAAATCTAAAGTAATGAGAGGAACGTCAGACCCTCCCACTGCAACCCCCCTCCACTCATAGAACTCTAACTTAAATCTTAACCCTAATGTTAACAAATATGTTAGCCTAAATTATTTTTAGCCTAACCCTAAATCTAACCCTAATATTAAATCTAATTTAAACTATACTCATATAATATTACGTCGAAGCGTTAATTACCAGAATATCATTAGAGTTAGGGATGCACATCTTAAGGTTAGGATTAGGGCTAGGTATGCACATATTAAGGTTAGGATTAGGGCTAGGTATGAACATATTAGGAGCGAATATGTTACTGAGCCCTATGATTGAATCAACAGACAATCAGCCCAACATCTGACTAACTAAAAATAATCTCGACTTAAACTAACTCGATTTCTAACCCTAATTCTAACCCTATACTGACTCTGATATTAAGTTGCATTGTATCAATTTATTGAAAGATTCTCGATAGATGCATCCGTTCAATTTTTGAAAACTCTAATTCCTAACCCTAATTTCCCTAAACATATTAGTGTCATATATGACCTTTTTTTTTTTTTTTTTTTTTATTAAAAAAATATATACAATACAATACATTCAATACAAAAAGT
>JAQIXG010006142.1:0-10621 GCA_034700105.1 Oconnorella tubifera
AGAATCAGGGTTAGAATTAGGGTTAGGATTAGGGTTAGAATCAGGGTTAGAATTAGGGTTAGGATTAGGGTTAGAATCAGGGTTAGAATTAGGGCTAGAAGTTAAATAAATTTAATTTAGATAAATTTAACAAAGTAAAATATAATTTTACTGCACAAACGCAGCACAAACGATCGATGTTAAAAAATTGGTGAAAATGGAAGTTTAATCCTAACCCTAATTCTAACCCTAATTCTAACCCTATTTCTAAAAATATAATTTTAGTGCACAAACGTAGCACAAACGATCAATGCTAAAAAATTTGTGAAAATGGAAGTTTGGGGGGCTGACGTGAAGTTGGCCCCCATATTTTGTTTTCTAATAACTTACTGAATAATGGAGTACAAACGAAATTTTTTACGGCGCAATCCGGCACAAACGTAGCACAAACGATCAATGTTATAAAAATATTATAAAAAATTGTTGGGGGGCGGGGGGAGCCAACTTCACGGACCTGACTGTGATTGGTAAAAATTGTATATTTTGATTGCAGTAGCTGCACTTGAAATCGCAGCATTATATCAAAATTAACATCTGCTGTTATTTCTCTATTAGCTGTACTACATACGTGCATACATCAATTGAATGAACACTCTAACTAAGCATACACAGTATGATATCTTACGCAATTGTCATTGATTCCGCTATATTCTTATAACGACTACAGATTTCTTACATAATGATGACGACGCCGCAGCTTGTTCTCGCTTTGCCTCCACCGCCGCAAGGGCACCGCTACTGCCCCCCGCCTCCGCCGAGCACGACGCAAGCTGATTCAGGCGTTCGAAAAGCCGCAGCGGCGACGCAGCGTGACGCCGCAATATCGTCCGAGCGCTGACCCACCGCAACTGACTCAGACTACACGAGAACAAGCGCAAAAGGATATCAATTTTGCTATCGCTAACAAGAAGACTGATTTCTTGCGAATATCAATTTGTTCGACGCGAGATAGACCAGCCAAATTGAGTTTGTGTCGATCGCGCAAGGAAATGAAACAAAAAATAGGCAGAGAACGTTTGCTTGAAAGCATGATGTTATTGATGTTGTCGTGAATCAGTGGTAGTAATAAATGGAATTATATTTTGGAGTGGATGTGTCTTCAATGAAGAAAAAATAATCATTGAATAATGGCGTTGTTTCTAAGTATTGCACTGGAAATAAAGTAAAAATTATTTTTAAAAAACGTCGAAGCATAAAATAACAATATTTATATGTTTCGAAAGTTAAAAACGGAACTAAAATGCAAAATCTTTTAAGATAAGCGTTAAAATTATGCATTGCATATGTAATAATTATATATGTATCATGTATGTATTGTTTTGCTTGCATTAATTTGTGCTTAATGGTACTCAATGTCAACATTTTATTATCAGTATTTTGGTTGAATATAATAATGATAAATTAAATCTAAAATGAATGGTGCCCTTAATTTGAGTCATGCACTTTTCCATTATTAACGTATTCATGTTTTGTTATTTGTTTTTATTATCGTTATCTTTTCTACATAATTACTTTTCTATCTGAGGTCATCTTATTTACATAAATTATAGTTTTAATACAGCAAATAAGTTGCTGCAATCTAATAAGTCATTGTCCAGAAACTGTGAAAATCGCACTCTGCATAGATTGACTTTAAATTAAACGATTTTCGCTCACGCTGCGTTCTTCATCACACAAAACTAAATGAGCCAATGGTCACAGCTGCTGTGGCAGTCATCAACATGAAAACATAAAGAGTCATCAAACGCGTGACTATTATTGTGGGCGAGCAGCTTAGAAACCATCGTGACACTTATCCAAGTATAAGATTTACAGCAACGAAGAGAAATAAAAGATTTCAACGAGAGAAAAGAGATTAATGACATTACTCTATACAGACAGACTACTTTGCTACAAGTTTACAATATATCATAGAAGACAATAGTATAAGATATACAATATATAACACAATATATTTGTGAACTGTTTTTCACATGCACCATCTTTTAATTAATGTTAAATATACAGCCGAAGTAGTGTCATAATCTGTACTTATTTTTCTTGTAATTAATTAACAAAATTATATGTAGTTTAATGCTAGTAGGCCTTAATAAATGTAGATTGATACTTACAAACTACACAAAAGTCTATATTAATGTAGGGCTTGATGTAGTCTGTGTAAATATATTGCATTTATGTTAAATTGTGCGAAATAAATAAGTTTTGATTTAAAAATAATTAGAAAATGAATATTATTCAGATAATATACTGGTCCAATTACACAGAAACAATAACGAGACGTGATAATAATTTTTCCACGATTTTACTTGTCTAATTACTCCCATTGAGACATCATTCAATTACTGGTGTATTAACAATACTATTCATTCAAAAATCTAGGGCAACTAAAATTTATAACTTTAAAAAAGCTTCAACACAATAGAGATAGGCCCGTAATTACGGAGTCTTATATTCTCGCTCCATTGATCCGTCTTTTATTTAGTCCTTCAGACAATCAGCATGTATTAAATGAATATTGTTTAGTTTAAAATATTTATGGAAAGCTAGACTTGTTTAGCGTATTTATTGAATGCTATTTTTTACAAATTCTCATTGCTATATTGTTTAAACAAGTTATACACTTTTACCTACCTTATTTACATGCCTTATACACTTTTGAACAATATTTCTTTACCGACATTTTTATTTATGTGTTTCAGTGATTTGAAACGAATGTAAGTCACAATTATTAGAGTTTTTGCTGTTTTAAATAAAATATATACTTAATTGTATTAAGAATATCGTCTTATCTAATTGTTTCGCATTCTGTTATAATATCTAATTTTAGACTCCGTAAATGTCACACTTATGGTAAATAAGGAAAGAATCCACACCGACGTGAAACAATTATTTAGTTCCAGTAATATTATTGTCTGAACAGCAAAGATTTATCTGGTAATCGTTACGATAGCCCATGTCAGCTTTATTCGATGAACAAATCATAAGTATGCAGTATATATTCTCCTCTTTCATGATTTCTAATAATCACGACAATCCCTAGATCAATCTGCTCGATTTCCTAGCATCCCACGACAGAGACAATATTCACTAAGCTTACTACAGCTCAGTTCACAGTCGCAATAAACATTTGCGATTGCTTACGTACCGTTGACAGTTTAACGACTGATCCATGATTTCCCAATACATCGTAGAGCAAGCATTCAGAGGATAGTATACTATCCTATAATGGGATATGCTGCAGAGCTGAAAAAATGAACCATTGGGAATGATTTTCGAATAATGCATCCGAATTTGTAAAAAAGAATTTACTCTGAAGAAAATTTATGGAGATTGCGATGCTAGTTCATCATATTTACAGACAATTCTATTTCCTAAATGACGTCAACGGAATATACATGACATTTCGTGCAGTGAGTACTTATTACAAACTCACTGAAAATATGAAACAAGTAAAATGATTCTGAGGAATGTCTATAAATTTAACTAAGAAATTAACTCCATAACTGTAGCGATATTTAAAGTTCAACCATCTTTACATGATTGAATTCCAACTGTAACAATGAAACTGAACAGCACACAATCGCAATCACTAAGTCACTACGAAAGTCGTCATCGCCTCAATAATAATAACAACAACGTCATCAAGAAGATCAAACCCAGCGGAAAGTACCATTATAATGACGCGACGATTGAAAATCAGCGAATGGGTCACAGGCTTGTTTACAAGAATGGAGAATGTAACGTATCCAGAGCGAATATCAAGAAAAGACGCCAACGTTACATGGCCGATATCTTTACAACGCTCGTCGACATCAAATGGCGTTGGAATCTGCTCAACTTTGTGTTAGCCTTCATGCTTAGCTGGCTGATATTTGCCCTGACTTGGTGGCTCATCTGTTTCTCGCACGGGGACCTCGATAATTACGGTAAGGGTAATAACCACAGAGCGTGCGTTGAAGAAGTGTACGACTTTACAACGGCTTTGCTCTTTTCAATAGAGACTCAACAAACCATAGGGTTCGGAAGTCGGCATACAAATCCTTACTGTCCTGAGGCGATTCTAACTATGATGTTTCAGTCTTGTTTTGGTGTTATCATACAAGCTCTTATGACTGGGCTGGTTTTTGCTAAACTGTCGAGGCCAAAGAAACGTGCGGAAACTCTGCTTTTCAGTAAGAACGCGGTCGTTTGCAAGAGAGACGGTCAGTTGTGTTTACTTTTTCGAGTCGGAGACATGCGCAAGTCGCATATCGTTGAGGCTCACGTTCGTGCGATACTGATTCGCAAGCGTGTGACTGAAGAAGGTGAGGTCGTGCCGCTTTTTCAGCATGATCTGAAACTGGGAGATGGAGAGACGGAAGGCAAGCTGTTCATGGTTTGGCCGGTGATTGTGGAACATCGTATAAATGAAGAAAGTCCATTGTGGGAGTTATCAGCGGACGATTTGAGTAGAGAGAAGTTCGAACTTGTTGTTGTTCTCGAGGGAATTGTAGAATCGACAGGTAAAATTTTTACTTTATTTTTGTTAGATTTTACTACAATTTAACATTTCTGTGTAATTTTAGATCTATTTAATTGTTTCATACTGCGTTGTATTGACATCGTTTTTGGTATTATTGTTAATAGTATTGCTGTATTATTGTTCATAATTTTATTAATTCTACTGTATATTCCTTAAAATGAAAAATATATGCTGCATATACTGCTTTAAAATATTTAAAAGTTTTTGGCAATTGGCTTAGAGTTTTGTTTTATGAACTGATAATAGCAGGAGAATTTTTAACTTATTAGCTCTTTAATGTTGTAATTTCTTTTGATATTGTAATTAGATTTTCTTGCACCTGCTGCTTAGCAATTTCTGGCAAAAGATCTGCAATAAATGTCATTTATGTGACTGAAAATTTCAAATTGACGTCCCTTGGAGCTTCTCGTCACATTGCCCTTTCAGGCTCAAGATAATAAAAATGTCTTTGTACTCGCCTCATGATTCTAGGCTTCTAGGGATAAATAATTTACAATTTCTCTCTAGTTTTTAGCTCTTTCATCTACCAGACGTCTATTCATTGAACTTTATAACAAAAGTTCTCCGGTAATTTCATCTTATTGCGAAATTAATAGCGAATTATTACATGTAATTGGATTATCTGATTATTGTAAAGTTGTTATGGTTTAAGTTAAGATTTGACAATGTTAGCAATGTATAAAGATTAATTAATCGCTTGGCTTAATTTAATGATAGGAAGTTTGTATTTTTCCTTAAATTTATTAATTATACAATAATTCAAATTAGAAAATTGAATGTTCTATAGCTCATGAATCATCTCAATTTTTCAACAATAATATTTTAATAGTATATACTATTAAAATAGTATTGTTGAGAATATACTGTATATACTATATACAATATGCGAGTTAAATAGCTCATAAATATTCAACAAGTCAACTTGCGTCCCAAGATGTAAGAAATTCAACGAGTCTCGTTACTTCAATTAATTCAATGATCTGAAAACTCTCTGGCTCAAACTCAGCAAAAAAGAAAACAGAGAAAGCAATACAAATTTCCCAACAGCTAAAATCTCAAGCGACATTCGATTTCTCTTAATTTCATGTTAATTAAGGAGTTGCACAATTTAATTTTTTTTGAAAGCGAGATTTTAATGTCGCTTATTTATATAATAAATTTTTCGCAATGTTAATTATGAGTGGCTGCGCTAGGCCTAGGCTGGAGTAGGCTAGAGTCTACTAGCGTTTTGCGAGAAAAAAATGTTTTCTGGTCGTCAAAATGATGCAGTCAACTTTCCAATCTCTAGCTCAGAAGTCGTTCTACAAATTACAATCTGTTTATTTATGTTTAACGCGAATTGTAATTTATAAGCTTCGTCGACTCTTAAAACAAAAAGGCAATATAATATGTCGGTTTTGTAACAAACAACGCTATTCGCAACTTTGCAAAAAATAGAGTAATGACTATAAAAAAGGTCATCACTGTTGAAACCGGTTTTATGTTGGACTTTTTTTGATTCCAAAATTTGATTGGGGCCGCGTAAAAAAAACTCGCTGCGCTCATCAGATTATTACGACGAAAAGGACAATTTTTAGTCTACTTGAAAAAAAATTCTAGTGCCGCTACTGCCTGGGCCCCGGGGGGGGGGGCAGTGTGACAGGTTCGCCTAGGGAGGTAAATACTCTGGACCGGCCCTGCATTTTATATTCTGCATTTTACTGATTTTGTAAATCGGACATATTTAACTTATTGAATTTAATTTTTATCAATATCTTTGCTCTAAAGACGTCATTATTAGGCCTTCAGTAAATACAACGGTTAGCGGACATTGGGCCCTTCGAACATTTGCCCCTTGCTTAATGTAGAACATTTGAAACCTACTCATAACTGAATATAAGTATATTCTTAAAAAAATATATATAACAGTTATATAGGTGTATGTATTAAACTGATAAGAAAATGTATCCTTTGAAAAACATATGAATAATTTGTCAGAGGGGGGATAATTTCAGGAGGGGCAAATACTGGGGGTTATTTTGGGGGCAATCGTCCGGGGTAACAAATGTCATACGCTCAATAAACATCACGTTCTGATTGGATAGAAATTATAGAAATTTAATTTTTCTCTTTAAAACCCTCCGTCATTTAGCGATTAAATATTAAAATGTATCATTAATTTGTTACTTTTTATTTAAAAAATCATAATAACCCGATTAAAATTAAACTTTTAATATCGAATAATACTTATATAACATATATCAATTTTTATCCGCTATTTTTGACTCATTTTAACGATTATTTAAGAAATTCATTTTTTCTGTTACTTTATAAGGAAGATGAAGTCATATTTTATCGAGATGTGTTATGGCCGAAAGGTTTAGTCGCACGACTTCAAAATCGTTTGTCGACAAGAACCGAAGACATGGGATCGAAGCCCGGTCATGGCGTATATCGAGCAATTGTATTCTGGTTATAGATTCACTGAGGCTTCAGTTTCGCTGAATGCCTCGTGTGTCTGAGTTGTTCTGTACAAGATTGATAGGCAGTAGAACCCCGTCGATGGCTACATACACATCTCACATCTTTTATGTTGTTCAGTGGCGGCGGCAGGCATAGGCTGGAGGAACCTACTCGATTTTGTCCTTTTTTTTGTCGTCAAAATGATGCAGTAAACTTTCGCTCCGATCAGGTTCAGAAGTCGTTCTACAAATTACAATTTGTTTATTTATGCTTGACGCGAATTGTAATTTCTAAGCTTCGTCGACTCTTAAAACAAAAAGATAATATAACGTCTACAGTATTTGCAACTTTGTCACCACACACCTCCCCGCCCCCTCATCTCCGAGTCTGACGGAACATCGAAAAGGAAAATGAAGTTTGAACTTGAAGCTTCTAAATTCTGTCACTCCCCCCCCCCCTCCCAAACTCATCAACTCATCAGATTATGACGAAAAGGAAATTTCTTAGCGTATACTCAAAAAAAATTCTAGCGCCGCTACTGATAATTATCGTTTATATAAACTTTAAAATCTACTATGTTTTTATAAATTATTCATTTATATACAAATACGCATTGAGTCTAGAGAGATTAGAGCACGGTATGACATTGGATATTATTACATGCACTCAAATATATACTCACTGCTGATGACAGTGATATGAAGAGAACCGATATTTTTCTATTTTACTTCATTCGGATATATAACAGAATTTCTGACACAATTTTTCGACAACATTTTTTTTAAATTCTTTAGGATACAGAATAAGTACATAACAGATCAGAGTTAAAAAAGAGCTCTTTACCGTATTTTTAGAAACCTACTTCTTGCTACAATCAAACTATTTATTCATGATCAATTGTAATCCGTTTGATTCAAGTATTAACTTTAGGCAGCTGCGAAATAAAACCAGTAGGCCTAAAACATTTGCTAAATCTCTAACAAGACGCGCGACTGCTTTATAGGCTGCAATACTGAAAGATAGAAAATAATAAGTAGAAAAAGGTCGAACAATCGATTTCAATCAGGCAAGATTGTCGAGACTTGTCCGTGTCATTATCTCTTCAGATCCTCGATATGTTAACTAATGATGTTTTTCCAAGGTCACAAATATCAATTAACCGCGGTTTCGTTTCCTTTTTTAATCACAACGCCGGTTAATATGCATAGTATTTTAATGTTCATAATTATTGTACGTTGAATCATTTAAATGAAATTAGCTTACACTCATATAGTATGCCCTATGTCTTTTTATATAAAATTTCATCTTGGAGAGTAAGATTAAAACGTGCAGTACATCAAGTCTAATATTCTTTAGCTTAAATTATTACAGATAATTAACAGAAATCTTTATTGCTTAATTAATTATAATTTGTAACATGGACTTATTTAAAATAGAGTCGGAGAACTGATGCAAAATGCAAGCTTAGCTTTCTTTGTCACATTGATAGTCGTGTCATATATCTAGATCCCCTTTGAAACTCTATATTAAAAATAATTAAAATATTGGTGGAAAAAAATATTTTTATTGTCAATTCTTAATTAGTTATTGGAATACATTACTTGAGACTCTTATCGATCCCTTATTTAAGGAACAGACTAGAGATTTAAGTTAGATTGCGCTCAGTTTTAAGGCTCTTGTTTAATAGTTTGATTAAATCTGTCACGGAGATTTGGTCCGAGTCATCTGCAATCATCTCAATGTATTTGATTAATTATAATAAGATACTAAGAGATCTGATAACTTCATTTTGGGTCGAATATATTTTTTTGTATTTTTTTTCAGGTATGACAACGCAGGCTCGTACATCATATCTACCCGAGGAGATTCTCTGGGGCCATCACTTCGAAAGACTCGTCACCTTCCAAAGAGATAACAATCAGTATTTAATAGACTATTCAAAGTTTCACTGGACTATCGCGGTAGAGATTCCTCGATGCAGCGCAAAAGACCTCCAGAATATGCAACCGGAAACCAGCTCGTCGACGGAAGATGACGATAACGTCGACGACATCAAAGACGATGATGATACGACATCAACGCGGTCGGAGCCGGTAATGTTTCGAGGCAAAGTGTCAGATTCTACGCTTAGGAATGAAGATGTTGTTCGTAAACATTACTTGATTGCTGAGCAACACTCGGTTAATGGACTGTTTTCATCGTTGAATCATTCGAAAGGAATAACCAATGTAGCAATGGCTGCGTTTGATCTGCAGAATGATGATGATTCGTGTAGTTTGAATAATGGTTGTTCACAGACTTATCGGTTCTTTTGATAAACTAAACTGCTTTTTATTCGACATCGTTTCATTTTTTGATTGAAAATGTTTGTAATATTAGTTATATTAAATAAAAATTCGTTCTAGGTCAACTTCAGTTTTTGGTTACATTAATATTAAAACCTATTGAATCTATAATCAAATGACCCTCTATATAAATTATAGCCTATATAAACCCTTTTCCTGTGGAATTTTTTAAAAAAAATTTCGCTTAATGTGGATTTATTTACTGTGTAAAAAATATATAGGCCCTAATTATATATAATTATATATAATTAATAAATCGAAAAATAATGATAAAAGTTTTCAAAGTATCAATGTTTATTTAACAATGCTACAATGTAACAGGTCAATATTTTACATTTAGTCTTTGATAAAAAAATGTATCAAAATTTTATGATCCAGTATGGCCATCTAGCGAATCAGTATTAGAAACATAGCTAAACGTAATATTATGGCCATCACAGTGTATGGATTGCATTGGATAATAGAAAACGTAATATTACGTTTCGCACATTGATGGAAAATATCTATCAAACGTAATATTACGTTCCACACGGGAAAGGGGTTAATAAATAAATCGCAAAGATTCAAGTATATCTTAATTATAGTACAAAATTCCAAATATTCAACAAAGTAGGATACTGTTTTACACTAGCCTACTCTCATCTACGGCTGTCGAAATATTAGCTTTATTAAGGAATGCAACAAGTAATGATATCATAACAACAGTTACTGATGTCAATTATTATGGCCTACTGTAACTAAAAATAGTAATTACAACAACGAACTTTAGGTCAGCAGGATCTTTGTAAAAATGATTAAAATTGAATTTCTTTATCTAATTACAAAAAATGTAAATTCTGTAATAGTTTCAGTTCCAGATCTATCGCGAAAGAGATGCTACATTACTTTGAAGGAAACCCTTCCCCCCTTTATTGAGATTTTATCTTTTTAAATTATGATCTCAGCAAGTAAGAGAGAGGGGTTATCTAACAAAAAATGCAAAAAATACTTTTCTAACTTGATATTGTTTAATAGAAATTTTACAGCTGAAAATTTATTTAGTACAACATTGAACTTAATTTCGAGTACAACCCTTAATCTTAACAGTTAGTTCAAATACAGAAAAGTGTCTTAAAACCATGTCAAAGACACTAATTTTAACAAAGAAAGATAGTTATACTACAATAGACTCAGAAAATCTGTCAATCTGTTAAATCTGTTTTCTAATAACTTACTGAATAATGGAGTACAAACGAAAATTTTTACGGCACAATCCGGCACAAACGTAGCACAA
>JAQIXG010006143.1:0-10620 GCA_034700105.1 Oconnorella tubifera
GGCTGCTCATACGTACGGAATACGAACGTACCGTACGCGTACACTATTATTTTTAGTAAATTACGTACCGTACGCGTACGCTTTCTTCTGCCCTAACGTACGGTCGAACTTTGGTCTACGGTTCTAATTCTTGTGTTTTCAAGATAACTGCTAGCTTTAATTTTGCAAATGTATACATAAAGTGACAATTGCATTATACAGTTATACATTGAATTATATACAAAGATAGATACTAAATAAAAATATTTAATAATAAATTTCGTCTTTTATTAAATGAATTTTTTTCTGCCATACAAAATATGTTTTTGACTTACTTTCTCATTTCAGTTTCTGTGATCTAAGAATATAGGCTAGATCTAGACTTGGAAATAATTGCCAAAAATTACCACTTCAGGCTTTTTCTCGTATACATCGTTCGATTTAGGAACATCAACAAAAGCACGTTAGGATAACGAAGTCTATCGTTTCAGGCTAATTGTAGAATGATTTTCTGAAGACTATAACTCCAATTAATTTTTAATTAAGATCAACACAAAATTAATGCTTGTTTCATGAAAATGTTTATTATTCACTATTTCGTAATGATTTCGAATTGTATATTAATTAAATGTGAATTTATTGAAATATTTTAGAATAAATCAATATTTTCATTTACACACTTTCAGTTAAAATTTTGAATAGGAAACAAATACGAAAATATACCTTTTAATAACATATATAAAGATAAGTTAAATTCGATATGAAATTATCGGTAACATTTCGCGATTTCATAATACTATGTATATATTATGTTTATTGTACATACAGACGTTTGCATTGTTTATATTTACTTTTTATTAAATGTGTTTAATTGATATTATAATAACTAGTGATGAATGTAATTTTGATTTTATCATTAAGGTATCATGGGTTCTTGTAGCCTGGCATTCGTAACCCAAACATTATATCATTAATTGTAAAACGTTATCTTATATTCATTTGTGTTAAATAAATAAATACATGACTAATATAAGGCATAAAATAAGATCTATTAACAAATGAATAAATCTTCTCTTGCTTGATATTAATTTCTCTGTTAACATATGTATTGTTTAAGTAATTAAAAAATATATTTACTCTTAAAATTGTCTTAATTGAGTGTACGACAAATAAGTTCTCAGTCTAGATTCAAATCCACAGCTCTTACACGAGTTCGTTCCATTTGTTGAACAACCAGCAACTCGTGCGGAAGTGCGTCCCGTTTCCTTTAGAGTTCCGTCTCCAAAAGAAGCCGGAAACGATTCCGCTTTAGAAAATCTCGCGTCTTTTATCACGCGCTGAAATTAGTTTCTTTCCAACGATTCTCTAGCTAAGTGTATATCGGTAATGCTAAAAAAGAATCAATTGACTTTTCTACGGTTTCGTGATTGGGTTATTAGTCGTATCGGACTCTGGGATGGATCGAACCATTATTGGATTATTGGGAAAGAAGGGACATTTATTGACCAAGAATTGAACCCAGTAACTAAAACTTGGACAATGGGTCACAGAAATCACAAAAAGTAACATCTTTCTATTTTTGCCATGTATGTTTTAAATAAGTGGAATCTCGTTCGAATATGGAATTAAACAATCATTGAAAAATATTTATAACAACAATGTTTTAATTTTATTTTCTAATTGGGATGTTCTATTTATATTATTTTAATATCAGTAAATAAATGAAATAAAAGCAAAGAACGTAAATGTAACTTCAAGCATTTAAAATAACTTTTAACTGGTATTCCAAAGCAAGAATAGAAAATTATTTTGAGTATATTATAACTCATATTTTATCTTATAACTAAAAACGATGATCTGATGAAAATGTACATTTTAACTCATAATTTATTTCATTATTTCTATAAAATAGAAAGAAAGATTTCAAAATTTCAAATTAAGTAAAAAATACTGTATATAGTATATGCAGTGAGGCAACGTAGAAGACACAAGGATAGAACATCTGAGCGACAATTGAATTGAGAAAAGGGTAAAAGAAAAAGCAAACGGATCGAAGACTGTTGAATGATTTAGCTATTTGAATTTACAGCACGCTTCGTGGATCGTGGATGTTGATTAAAGAAAACCAACGTACTATGACCAGAAATAGCAAATAAAATGAAAAGCAAAGAATATGATAAAAAGAGAATTGAAATAGCACAAAGTTGTAACTTCATAAACTTTGATAAAGGGGTAGATGGTATCTTAAAGTTATTAGATTTATTTGTATTTCAAAATTGCGAGCTTAAATTTGATTATAGAAAATTTCCTAATGCGAATGCAGAGATAATAATTCTAGAGTAAAATTCTTTCAATGTTGTAACACACGATAATAAAAATTAGCTATACGAAAAACTATTTAATTTTAAGATACTTAAACATAAGCCTAATGACAAATTTGTGAGCATCAGTACCGTATACTTAAGACTTAGTTAAGTTTTTGTAGCAATCTACACAATTGCTCTATATTGCTCATTCATATCAAATTAAATTTAATTAATTTAAATGAATAATGACTACATTAATTTAAATGAATTTTAATTGTAAGTGTGCACAAATTCGTCCATTTTCTAATTTTTGACTGAATTAAAACACAAATTAGAACAAAATTAGATTATCACATATGAAAATCTATACACATGATACATCTCATAACAAGTTTTATTTATTTACATACACCTACTGATAAACTGACAATGCAAACTTATTTAAATATTTTCAAACTAAATAACACTAACCCTTCTTCAATTTGCTGTATGCGATATTTTCCATCGGGTTCCTCTGATAAACAAACATACCAAACTATAGCCTCCTGTCTGTAACAAGGCGCCCGACTGACTCCTCTCTTCGCCCCGCCCTTCTCTGCCCCGTGGGCGGAGCTAGCTCTTAAACCATGGGCGGAGCCAGCGTTTGAAGTCGAAGTACCGTTTTTTGTACAAGCGATATGAGCTCGTAATGAAACCTTTATCTCTGTTTCCATTGCCACTATTACAAACTGAGACATCCATGTATCCGACTTGCCAAAATATTCTGTCCTGCCAATCCATTTTCTCTCCACTGGATTCCTTGGATTTTTCCACGTGGAATGTTCTTCTTGTTCTTCTTCCAGAGTTCCATCCGAGTAATCTTGCCAGATATTATTTGACGTGACGTCATCTGAGTTCATGACGTCAGAGGTGGAGTCAAAAAGAAAACGCGGGAAGCTGCAGTAGCCTCTCGTCGAGGTAGAAATTGCTGCTAAAAATTAAAAATATACAAAAATATAAAATTGACAACTATGTTATAATTAAAGCAATAACTATAATGTAACGTACGGTCGGCGGACGTTTCGTCAAAGGACGATTCGTCAACGGACTGTTCGTCAATATTCGTTATGTTTAAGGTTAGGGTTAGGTTTAGGGTTAGATTTAGAGTTAGGGTTAGGATTAGGGTTAGAGTTAGCGTTAGGGTTAAGGGTTATACAAATCGTCCGTTATAATAATAGTCCTTGACGAACAGTCCGTTGACGAATCGTCCTTTGACGAATCGTCCTAGAACCAATGTAACAGTATACTGTAACAATAGTGTACGACGATATTTTAATATTGTTTATCAATATTCAAGTTTTAATCCAAAAGTAAAAATATATACTAAAAATCGTGACAGGGTTTTATAATTTTAAATCACGAGATTGGGCGAGTAATTAATCAGAGTATTTCATTTTATCATCGTTTCACGTGATAACAAAATCTTGTTTGAAAATATAATCTTCTCTTATTTCAATTTACTATGTCGTGTAATTTAACTTATCTCCTTGATTCTAATTTTAGTCATTATTTTTAGATTTGTATAATAGCTGCTGTTTTAAAGTAAAGATTTTGTATGTGTAAAATTATACAGTCTTTTTAGTTTCGTGATCTTTCAATCGACCCCGGCTGTTAGTTCTTAAGGTTAGGGTTGGATTTAGAGTTAGGGTTAGGATTAGATTTAGAGTGATGAATAAATTTCGCGATAACTTTAGAGTTGATTTGAGTTACGGTGAATTTGATGATTCAAATTGTCGGGTTAATATATTTTGCCGATTTTTCGGGTTAATATATTCGGGGCCGATTTGTTGGGTTAATATATTCGGGGCCGATTTGTCGGGTTAATATTTTCGTGGCCGATTTGTCGGGTTAATATATTCGGGGCCGATTTGTCGGGTTAATATTTTCGTGGCCGATTTGTGGGGTTAATATATTCGGGGCCGATTTGTGGGGTTAATGTATTCGGGGCCGATTTGTCGTGATACCCTTTAATTTTTTGTAACTTCTTTATTGTAACTTTTGTTGTAAGTAAATCAGTTTCGACAAGATATAACAATTTCAGTTTTGCTTCGATTTATTACAAAACAAAATGTATTTGTCATTTTATTTAAGGATCTACTGTCGAATTCTTCGTCACAATCGATACGTCATTGGCTTAAAACCGGCTTGAAGATATCTATGACGAATCTGGAACAACGTCATATTATGACGTAATGATTTATGCGTAACTTCAGCAGAGATCACGTCATATTTTAAACTATAGTCTAGTATTATTGTAGGCAAAAAATAAACTCAACTTTATCATAGTTATATTGTATACTTTTAAAGCAAATCAGTAAAAATTTTAACATACACAATTGAACAGAATCATTTTAGATATATACTATTCATAATATTTATTCACAATTCTATCTGTAACTCAAAAATTAACCCAAATGCTAAATACAGAAAATAAATAAATAATACCGCGGGCTAATTGAATCCTAAGATCTCAAAGCATTGCTGTTTACATGCAAAATTGTTTTGTGGTAAAAGCTTAAAAGGATTCTCGATGCGTGATATCCTGTCTCTCGAACAGTTTCTAAAAGATACCAACAGCTTTGTTATGCTTGAGAGTTAGCTCGCTAATTGCATTCTCACTATGATAGAAAGAATGAGATACAGAAGAAAAATTGGTAAAATAAAAATGAAAAAATAGTATGTTTTTTATTACTGCATAAATGAAAAATTGAAAAAACTTACTGTATAAATGAAAAGTTACATTAGATGCATTAGCAAGCGGTACTATTTATTATTCAAAACATTGGAAATGTTTATTAATGTTTGATTTTAGTTATAATACGTAACTTAATTTGTCAATTTCATATATTTTATATAAGATTATCTATTGTATTACTTTAATTTATTTGTTTCTGCTATATTTTTTGTAAGTATTTTTGAAGCTTATTTAGTTGATTATATAAATGAAATAGAATTTATTAAGACTAATATTATCAAAGACAATTTTATTTAAGGCTAAATGCATAAATGTTATTAACTACAACACGATTTTAATTACAGACATCAGTGAATTTTCACTAATGCAAATATTAGCGTATAATTTAAGTTAAATATGCTTTATTTAATAATATAACAACATTAAACAGAATTCATATTCTTCATTGACATTAAAACTTAAACTGAAACAAGCCTCACCATGCAAAAAGATGAAATTTTTCAGTTTCAACTTCAAAAAAGTAACCGAGTCAGTTGCTAAATGGACTGCACATCATTTAGTCAGATGTCAAATGCATTCATCTCTCTTACCATTCACATCGTATGACAAGCGAGATATTACAAGAGACTACTTAGCTCTTCAATATCAAGATGGATGAGAAACTGCTACACTACACGTCATCGATATGACGTCTCATTTTTCTTCAAAACGTCACTAACTGGCCTAATGCAATCTATATAAGAAGAACCTTCATTAGTGCTGAAATATGGGCATAATAGTGGTAGATATAAAAAATGTTATAGGGGGGTGGGGGGGAATTTAGAAATGTATTTTTTTATGTAAGTTTTTAAGTTTTTTCTTGTTAACCAAATGTCTTGAGAGAACATTTTAATTTGGTTTGTAGCTTTTTGTGTTTGATAAGATTTTGTTAGTTCGTCAAATAAAGATTATAAAAATACATTTGAATTCGTCGGGAAGGGGGGGGGGCGTGAAGAAAATAAATTACTTGCACGGAGCTTTATTTCATATTTTTGTGAAATCGAAGTTTCATTTAAACGAAATTTGTTAAAGACGGTTGACAGATTTTACACAGCACATTTTAACCATTTCTTTAAACACTTATTTATTGAAAGCATAAATAATAGCTTGCATTTTGACAAGCTTATTGATAATGACAAACATAGATCAATTTAATATTTTTGGGGGGTTGAGGCATTTTTCACTGACCAATATTCAATAAAATAACCGAATATAAGTATGTCATGCAAGCTGGACTTAATACACGCAGAGGGTCCTTTATATTTAAGACATTGAGATGAGAAATGACAGTTTTTGAGAGTCGACAAGAAAATAAAAGTGATAAAAAAATGGATCAAATTATTTGATCGAATTTGTGCACGTTTATATGGCTAAGTAATTTATAAATAAAAAATTTGTTTAATCTTTTATAGCATTAAATAATAGGAAACGTGAAAATAAACAAAACTTTGTTGTTAGTTAAGTTAGTTAATAATAAGTAGTTAAGTTAGTTTACTTATTATTCGATATTAATAATTATTGGACAGAAAATAAATATTAATTTATTCCAGTGGCGTACAAAGAAGGGGTTACAAAATTTAACCCCTCTCATTGTTGATAAAAAAGATCTTTTGCTATGCAAAAAAATGTCGGTTAAGTTCTAAAATCTCTCCGTCTGCCACGATTCAGTCAAATAAAATATTCAGAGACATAATAAGTATGATAATATAAAAAATCATTACTTATAATTTTTGAAAACCCGCCCCCCTTTCTGAAACCCTTACCACGCAACTATCAAAATCTATCAAAAAAAATATAATTAATTCTTGTTCAATGATAAAATGTTTACCAACAGTAAGCAACGTTATTATAAATATAATATAATATAGAAGGTATTTGAGCAAAAATAGTACAGCATAATAATACCAATGTTTCTTGATATTTATAAGCTATAGTATCAACTGTGAATTATTGCTTTTGTAGATTTGCGAGCAAACACAATAAATGTTTATAGTCAGATAGGATACTATCAACTTGTTGCTGTGATTGAGAATTAATGGTTACAAGTCGATTTCATCAATATATCTGAAGCAGTTTATCATTAACGCTAAGTGCTTCTTTCGAAACTGCGAGTTTTTATTCTACGAAGTGTTCATACAAATAAATACTATACTTTATCCACTTCAGTGAAAAAACTATAAGAACTATCGATTGAATGAAATTAATTTTTAGAGATTGAAATTTTAACAAACTGAAAACAGCAATATAGTAGCAAAAATGACAACTTTAAAAAAGCAGCCTTAACTTAAGTTATGAATTAAGTCATAAATAATTATATGTACAAATAGATTAATCGTAAATAAATACTAAGAGATTAAATAAACTACATTTGCAAAGTCAAAATTTGACAATAAGCTTTATAAACAAACCTGGTATAAAGCCGAGTAGAAAAATCGCCAACATTGACACAATTCTATATTTCATCTCTGATCAATTCACAATTCTTTCCACCATTATTATTATCCAACAAAAACCTTTATATTCCTAAATTAATTCAGCGCAAAACGAACCCAAATTTTTGTCCAGTTTTCTCATTCTCGATTCATTTCGAATATTTCTTTTCATATACAGTCGAGAAGTCGTTCTTGCAGTAAAATTTTAACGACACGAATCGAGTGCGACGCTACACGCTACCGAGAAAATTGCCCGTTTTTTCGCGTCAAAAGAAGCTGTCAGTTTTAAATTGATCCGTGAATAGTTAACCCGAGCGATTGTATAAATATGTACCGAGTTGTATACAGAGAACGGAGTCTATAGGTGATGCATGATCGAAATTCAATTTTGATACGGATCTGAACAAAATGAGTCTGATATCGTTTACTGTGACTTTAATTGTTTTTCTTAGCGTGCGCAACCATAAATGAAAATTGTGGTTACTATAAAAATGTTGCTATAAAACTGATTAGTTTCTGAAATAAAAAAATTCAAAATAAAAGACAAAACATGAAATATAACCGATGTTTTATTTTATAAGTTTATAAACGGAATATTTATTACAAAATCACTAATCAAAACCAATATTGTAGATATTTAAATTTTGTTTGTTTTTTAATTATCTCGAAAACGATATTTTAGATATTTAAATTTTATTTGTTCCTAATAATCTCTTTTTTTAACAAATTATTGCTTTAATACTGAAATATAGATTAACATCAAATGTCTATCTTTGCCTTTAACTGAACAGAATGAATACGGACGAAACAATTGAAGAAGCCTCGAGTATTGATAACTAGATTAATTTTGTCGAGCTGTTGCGGGTTTGCATTATTCCGGCATCCGTATATTGAACAACGGAAACAGCCCGGAGACATTCCTAATAAAACCGGCGAATTATCACCAGCAGCATGACACAGTGGTAATATTGCCGATGTCGTTGCTGTAAAATGAAAAAGAAAGACAAGTTTGCTATTAGATGATTCTTTGATAAATTGTAGAATGATTACTTTAATGCAATAAGTTTTATAGATATTGAATACATCTATTATTTTAGTTGGTTTCAAAAATTTGTTGTATTTATATCGACGTTTATTTTTTTTAAGTTATCATAATATTTATTTGCTTTCTGTTGACTTAAATCGAATAAATCTCAGTGTCATCGTACCAAAGGATTAAACTTTATTTAACTGCCTGTTCAACCTTAATGTTTTCTTTCTATGAACAATTCTTTAGTAAAACCTATTTTCTTATATAAACCACAAAAGTAAGCCTACAAATTTACATTTTTAAGCTAAATCGCTCCTAATTCTCTTATTTTAATTCTACGCAGTGAGGCAAGAAAAAGCAGGGCTATAAATTTACATTTTTTAAGTTAATTTGCTTCTAATTCTCTTATTTAATTCTACGGAAACCGGTTTCAGCTTCATTTCAAAGTGATACTCAAAACAAGGAAACTACCCAGTAAATCTTAGCCGGGCGCATTGGGACAATTTGAGGCAAGTAAATAGACGGCATGACGTTCTCGTTGACACTTCATAAACAGCCAACTCGCACCTTCACCTGCTCGTTATATAAAACTTCAGTTGGTGGCTTATTTTTTGTTCTGCATTTAACGCACTAAAATATAACATTTCGCACACATCATCGCAGAGATGTTTATAATATAATAGACAGTATATCAGATTCAGACACAATTATAATGAGTTGCAGAATATAACAAACAGTGAAGCAACTGCGTGTAATATATGCATACAAATTATATTCAAACATGTTTATCAATGCAGTGGCTATGAATAACTATGAATGCTTATAGTTATCAGTTTACATAGAAGTATTATAACACACCTTATCCTTGCATTTATATGACTTAATATTAATACATGATTAATTAATATAATATAAAGTATTACGGCTACTAACATCATATATTGTCTAAAATACAACTCTTTGTTTAACAAATAGCATTTTAACCATTGCATAATTATAAGCTTATAAGATTAAGCAATCTATAGTCTCTCTTATCCTTTTATGGTCTATATAAAACTTCTTTGTATTATCGCCTGAAAGATGTTTTGAATCATTTTTCTGTCGTTAACTGCTCTTCAATTCATCTTCTTGCATGTAGCTATTAGGACTCTCCTGCTTAATTGTGTCGAGGACCCTCCATCCCTTCAGCCTCCCTCTATCAAGGCCACACGACCCCTTCCCTCCAGCATTCAGGTCCAACATGTTTCAAGTTGGCTTCGACTAATGCAAGCTTTGTTTTTAGCTTATTTATCGTATGATATTGTAAAGATTCTTTCTTTCTAATATCAAATTATGTAAGTAAACAGATTAATTAGTGAATATTTCAGAGGAATTATTTAATTCGTTTGTTTAACATTAAATGGCAAAACTTAATATAGCATATGGATATAATAATAAACATGTTATATTTAAACAAGAAATGATATTGTAAAATGTATCAAATGGTACTAAAACATTATCTTGCATCAAATATCTGGTATCAAGCCATTATATTGTATTAAATCATTCTCGTGTATAAAATGTTCAATAATAGCTGTATTGATGATAAAATTTAAATCAAAATGCTCTAGAGTTGTATTGGTTCTGACAACAATTGGTAAACAGCACGTTAAACAAACAAACAAATAAAAGACGATCAGTCATTTCTCATCAATCAATAGATTTGCATTGAATGTCAACTTTAAGCTGTTTTATCGATGATACTCCCGCTGTTAAAGTTTATCACAAATTGGATAAATGTTTGCTGAGAAATATCTTCTGCATAAATCGATCATAATATTTGTGCATATAAAATTTCTTGAAGATTTTCGTGTAAATTTGTACATTTTAGTGTTAAATTGTAAATTTTACACTAGTTAATGTAATCAATATTTAAACGGTTTAAAACAGCTAAATTTCTAATAAAATTCTAATCTACTGTATCAATATTTTAGAGTATTATAAACAGATTATTAAAAACATTTTAAAAAGAGTTTACACAATAGTCTAAGGGGTCGTCCATAAAGTACATCACGCTCTAGGGGGGGGGGGGTCTAAGAAAGTGTGACAGTTTGTGACAGG
>JAQIXG010006144.1:0-10620 GCA_034700105.1 Oconnorella tubifera
ATGCATATTATTTAGAATGCATCAAGAATGCATATTATTTAGAACGCATCAAGAATGCATATTATTTAGAACGCATCAAGAATGCATATTATTTAGAACGCATCAAGAAGTGGCTACTTATATAATTTCCATAACAGGAATAACTAATTAAAAAAATATACATACTGTGTAAATTTCTTAAATTATGTATGCATGTGTATCTGTTTGTATTGATTTATGTCTGGCTATCTGTATGTATGTGTATGTATGTATGTATGTATGTGTGTGGGTATGTATGTACATACGTACGTATGTACATACGTACGACGTATGTACGTGCGTTACAATATATACATGTATATTCAAAAATATATACCATATCTAAAGTGCTTACAAATGTAATACATAACATTATATATATTCAATTAGTTTTCTTCCTTAATTATACATAAAAATTAAATTTGATCCCTTTTCATGTTTTGCATCATGAAAACATCAAAAACTATTAAGAAAATTAAATAATCTTCTTAATTATTTAGATAATTAATAATTCTTTAGATTTCTCAAAGGAAATGCGCTCACGAAGTTATAAAACGCTGAGAGTTTTTATGCTATTTGCACATTGCTTGAAGGAGCTTTTTGAACGCTCGTCGGAACTCAGCATTGAAGATTGTGTAGATGACTGGATTGAGAAAACTGTTCATGTATCCGAGCCATACGAAGAAAGAGAAAAGAATAGGATCTATGGTACAAACAGCCGTCATATGATAGAGATTGTATCGTATACAGATAGCTTTGATGATATTGATCGTGAAGAATGGAACCCAGCACAGCAGAAAAACGCCTTCAACAAAAAATATATGAAGATTAGATCATTAAAGGTAAAAAACTTTGCTTTGACTTGAAAGAAATCGTAAAAATAATTAGAAATGATTTAACAATAAATTAAAACAATAAAGAAAATAAGCGTTGTTAATAAGCGTAATTAAAAGACGGACACACAACGCGTAATTATATTCCCTTTAGAGATCAATGAAATATTTGATATATAGTTTTAGGCGTTAAAAATAAAGTATGAAGCACTCTGTTAGCAAGTTCTGTGTATAAAATAGACGGAATAAAAAATCATAAATATAGTTTATGTGCTTATAAAAGTATATAACAACGACATGATATAAAAATATAACAATGATAAAAGATTACAACAAATGATAATAGAATCTAATAGAATAGAATAAAATAGAATATCTTATTCCGTAATTTCCGTTACAATAAATTACTCGTCTTTGAGCTAGCACTTGAAATTTATTTTCTAATTTTCGATTTACAGTTCATTTGATAGACCTGCTGTACTGATTGATAACTAAACATCTTCAAAATTGAATTCCTGGAGCGAATTTTGATCAGTTTAGTCATCCATTTAGCGACAGTTTGAACTTCTGATATCCAGGAGATGAAATCGTAAATGCAGTAACTGTTGATATCACTAGGATCAGAAAACTTCTTGAGAGAGTGATGCTATTATTTATATTACGAAGGAAGATTCTATTTTTGTAGAAATAAAATTTGGATAGAGAGCAGATGTAATTCTTATCACTTTGATGTTAGAACGACGGCTATAGGCTACATCAAACAGTTTATTGATAAACTGTTTATTATAAACAGAAATAAATCTGACTCCATTGACTCATTTTCTCACAATGACAAAAGTTATAATTAAAATGACAGTACTGTAAGGTGCCTGCTAATTCACGATCAACGAGAAAAATAATTTAATATTTGAAAATAAAGTTTTCGAAAATAATGCTCTAACACTTGTCAAAACGCAGCTTCAAAATTTAACAAAAATATTCGAAACGTCACTGAAGTTGCGAAATGTTAAACTCGACTAATTTTAAGAGAGCCTCTGGAAAGCTTATTGCTCTTATTGTCAAATTATTGTATCTTATTCAAAGACTCATATAATGTCAACGGAATATCTGTCTGATCTTAGTTTATCAAGGTTAAATTTACATCTAACTTTATTCTGCAGATCGATCATCTCTTGTCCTTCACTCTTGTTCAGTTCTCTTTTATAATCGTCTCCATGCACTGTTAATTTTAGAATCTGTGCAACATAGATTAGGGAACATACGAACTATGACATCAAGAGAAAGTTCTAGGTCATTACACGCTTAATCAAAAAAGTATAAAAAACAAGTGTGCTGAGTGATCGACTTAAAAACTACTCTTATAATTTTATTCTCAAAAAAATCGATTCAAAATAATAATTGATATTTAAAAATAAAAATAGGCTATGCCTAGGCCTAAAATCCCAAGATAGTAACGAGTCAGGATAAAAGGTTACTTCTGTACATGGTTAAGTAGGAAACATCTCAATGAGTATTCAAAAAGTAGCCAAAAGCTACAAAGATAACAACTAGTAATGATCTCATCAATGCTAAAATTAGAAAGACCTATTTATAAATCGCTTTGAGTCCTGAAAATAGGTTTATATTTCCTAAAGCAATATCCTTAATAATGCAACTTGGAACAATATTTTTCGATTTAAATTAATTTAATTTATATTTAAAATGAAATGACTACGTGTAAATTCATCATCTAACAGTTAACTCATCTATGGTAAGTATTTTCTAGAATATTATTAGATAATACATATTGGATTGTTTGCGACTCCGACGGTCCTTGCTCATGACATAGAACAGACTAGCAAGGAAAAAATAAATAAATACATAAAAAATATTAGGTTGATTTAAATATAGATTTGTATTCATTAATGAATTCAATCACTGATGAAATTTGTTATTTACATAAACAAGAAATAATTTTTTTTGATATTTTGAAAATTGGTTTTCCTCCCTCATTGAAATAATTTTCTCTTCTCCCTAATTTTCAGAGTTACTGGACAATTTGTCATTTTTCTAGTACAAATCATTTCACTATATTCACATGTATGAAACAATTGTGAAACATTTTACATCTCGTTTTAATCGTTGTTGTATTGCATCGTGAAGAATAAGCCGACTTTGATCTATCAGGTTAAGAAGATAAGTCTAAATCCCCGACATTGTCAATACAAAAGTATCATAAATAGATCATCTAGTAATTTTGTAATTTCAGCTCAAATGTTAACATTGTTACCATTTCTTTAATTATTTAACTTGCAATATTTAGACTGACTAAAGAATATAGTACAAATCGATTGTTTCGATACTAGATATTATTACTATAGTTAACAATATTACCAGAGCAATATATTCATTCTTGTGTGGAACATTTTTATCAATCTAAATCGAGATTACTATAATGACAAACTAACAAGTGTAATAAGTAATAGCTATTTTCATAAATCACGAAAATCAGTCGAAACAGAAACAACTTAATTGACCCTAGTATTTCACTTACCGTCTTATTTCTAGGATAACAGTGAAATAAAAACTTGAAAATATCTATCATTCAGTTCTCTACTTTCTGATTGCCAGAACGGAAATAGGGTTCTATTTGAACATGCTGATGCACGCCACTGCAATGAGACAAATTGTCAGCTAATGGAATATCTTTGTTTGCCGATTGCTTTTAACTTCTGCGCTTGTGGCGATCAGGATGAAATCACTTTATCCATTTTAAACACTGGATATCAGTGTTGAAAAGTATGTCCATATATGGATGAAACTTTTAGGAAATAGTTTGCTATGTTTTTACTACTTTTATATATATATATAAATTATTATTTAGGTTTCATTGATTCTTTTAATATTTTAAGGAATGTACATAGAAATTTTGTCTTAGAACGTATTTTCTTTTAAAACTTATTATATAAACTTATTATACTTATTATAAGTTTAATTATAGAGGTATATTTAGTACGCTTGCAGCATTATATATCAATGAAATATAAAATATATTTTAATTAATTAACATCTCCCTTTCAAATACATTATTTAGATTTAAATTTGAAGTTAACTTTCTAAAATTTATACAATTTACTGATACATATTCAGGTAAATTTTTAAATGCAATATACAGTTTTCAATATATAATATATTCCCTCTATACATTTTAAATGAGTATATTTTCAGTGACATCAAACGAGCATAAAACTAAACAATTTGTTCTTTTCTTACCGAGCACAATGGCAAGTGTTTTCGTTGCCTTCCTTTCTCGCCTGTGGGCGCTGTGTGTCACTCGATCAGAAACAGGTCCATCTCTCACGACTTTCGGTCGAAACTTAAAATGAAACTTTGGACTGGGAACTGCTTCACGTCTACTTATATGTCTATCATTTAGTTGACAATGTGATTGAATTTGACTTTTGCTTGAATCATGCAATTTATCTCCATTCAATTCAAGCTCATCGCTAGCATAACTGTAAGTTGATTGCTGCGATGGAGATATAGCAATAAGATGTTCTGGTTTTGGACAAGAAGTATTATCCATTGATGTTTTCCTATTTGATGATATCACAATATTTGAGGGAGTCACGTAATCGTTATCGGGAGGAGAAGAAGTGGTTGAGTTAAGGGAAGTCATTGTATCAGAACGTCTGATAGATGATATCTGATCTTCAAAAGAGGTCCTTTGTAGATTTGTATCTAATTCAAACAGACACGAAAGTCTGTTTGAATTAGTTTGCGATGATTTTCTATCAAAATCTGGATTAAACTGATCACAAAAACATGCACAATCAGTTGGAGAAAGCTTTTTGAGGTTGCTGCAAGCCTTTTGTTGATTTGCATAGCGTTCTCCGACACAGAATTTACAATGAGAAAGTGAGTAGCACGTATGAGGACAAGATGTTCTTCTTGTTGAGGTTGCATTACAGTGTGGCCTCAACACTGGCTTAAATCTTGAATCATTGATAGACTGAGAAATAGACGCATCGAGAAGATAATTTCTTAATGACAGAGGATTGTTTAAGTTTTCGGAATTAGTATCTTGTGCTGCTTCTGCGATTTCAATATTTGTAAAATTCTGTTCTTCAACGCATAATGATGACTTAGTTGTGTCTGTACTGAAAAGTATTGCTGAATTATTTGTTCTACTAACGTTCGATCTCTGGTCATTATAATCCATGTCATCTTGCTGTATGGCTACATCATCATCAGTATCATCACCATTCTCGACTCCTAAGTTGAATGCAGTTTGAACACTTAAGACTTCATCATTTGAACTTGGTCTCTTCGTACTTTTTGGTATTAACTCGCTCCGACAATCAACATCTGACGTAGCAGCTGCCAGTGTTCCAACTAATACGTCACTTTTAATTCTCTTATCGTCATCCGTTACGTCATGATTTATTCGCGAATTGAATGACGTCACTGGCTTAGTGTGATGTTTTTGTTGACGTTTATGTGCAGCACGCCTAGAGTGCAGACGTATAGCGTGAAAGATACGCCAATAAAGTAATACCATCACAATACAGGGAATGTAGAATGAGCCCATCGATGAATAGATGAGAAAGTCAGCGTTGTAGAATGTACAAAGTGTTGGTTTGCGATGTTGTGTGTAATTCATTCCAAGGGCAATAGGTGATGATATGGCTATTGATATGACCCATGTAAGAGCCAGCATTACGTAGACTCTGGGTGAATTCTTATGTTTGGCATACTGTAGAGGCTGAGTCACTGCTATGAATCTATTAGATCGAAAATACAGTAGATTTGTACAAATGATACCTTAAAATATAATCAGACAATGGGTAATGAAAAATTATTGACTAAGATTCATTCTTGATTAATTCAGGCAAGAAGTATTTCAATGAACAAATGAAAGATTATAGACTTTAACGCTATCAATCACTATCTAGTATAACACCATCTATCAATGTTTGCATTGTAGTCTAGTCAATTTTTAATTTAATTAACATTCGAATTAGTTTTTTTTGCTAATGACTTAAAAGTAAATAGATATTTAAAAACGCTAACTATGATTCGACTTGCTACCAATATGACACGAATGCGGACTTGAATTTTAGGACTAGTCATACTTTTGATAATCGATCAGCAACAAAATTAGATTCCTATAATAAATCACTGAGTTTAGTATAACAGATATCTTACCTATCGACACTGATGGCAGCAAGATTAAGTATTGATGCAGTGCAACACATAACGTCCAAGGCAACAAATGCGTCGCACAGAGCGTCTCCCAACTCCCATACGCCTTCATTTACCTTAACACAAAATAAAATTCATTTGCCTTCATATCGCTAATAAATTATGTACTGTAATAATATTATGTAGTGTCTTACAAATTGAATACTGACTAAGATTGCATTAATTAAGATGTAGGGAGATTGTACAATTCTAAGTATTTAAACTCAGTTATTGGTCAAAAGAAATCTAGTATTGAGTAATTATGATTCAAAGAACTATCACATAAGTCATAACATCATGAAATTAAATTGCATCAAATGAAATGCATGGCATTATCCGAAAAGTTTTGAGATGAGTATAATTGCTGATAGGTAATATTATGACAAATGTGCATAAACTAAAATCGTTATATAGCACAAAATTTGACTGCAAACTATTGTGCAACACTGCTACTAGAAAAATATATGGTTAGGCATCTGCTCACTACTCAATGCGATATATTTACCAAAATCTTAATTAATGCTAATAATATAATTAATGATAATCCTGCATTTGTAAATTACAGGTTAATCAAGCAGCCTGGTGGGTATATCAAGAATGAAATGTTATTCTGATATTGTTATTAATGACCGGACACTACCATATCACATGTACTAGACATCCTATACCCGAAGGCAAAGAATATATAGAATCTGATACTTGCCGAGACATCAGCAATGATGTTGTTTTTGTCTGGACA
This sequence comes from Oconnorella tubifera, assembly GCA_034700105.1. Taxonomy (NCBI): domain Eukaryota; kingdom Metazoa; phylum Annelida; class Clitellata; order Enchytraeida; family Enchytraeidae; genus Oconnorella; species Oconnorella tubifera. The sequence continues at coordinate 6,814 of JAQIXG010006144.1, forward strand.
AACAATGATTATCATATATTTGCATATTTATTAAAAAGTCTATTATGTCTTAAATGATATGCTTGCGACTTGATTTTGCTTTTTGTATAATCTTTGAAATCTTGTTTATTTATTTCAAGTCGTGTAGAAAAATGAGATTCCAAATCGTTGAATTATTAGAGATTGTACTTCATATATATGCTAACGTAATACAATTGACAGCTTTATTATAATTATTATGACTTATATGGGATTAGAATAAAACGAATACCTAAATTCAGACAAACAGAAACTTTCCAGAGATATAGTTTGATAAAATCAAATGTAATATTGATGATTATTTAGATCACAAACGCATCATCTCGATTGATATAAAACCTTATCGTAGAATTGTTTATTCTACGAAAAAAAGTAAGTTTATATATTAATAAATACAGGCTAACCTTGAAAAATTCTTAAATAATGCATACTTTAGTTTGATAATTGGTAAATTGAAATGTTCTCAAAGAGTTATGTTAACTATATATATACTACTGTTAACCGTTTTGTAATTCTATTGTATCTCAAATTCCATGAGGTAAGATTTTACAAAAAGTCTTTATTTCGTTAACCTTGAGCGTGGAGTTTCCTATTTCTAAAACACGATCGAAATTGCATCTAAGATCGTTTTAATGTTGTACATAAACAATAAATATCGACACGGCGGAAATAGGTTCTTATTTTGATCGATCAATGCCTCAATGTCAGATGCGCGAGATATGCCTAGATGCTTGACAGTTTTCATTCACGAACCACATTCAAGGCTCTGACATATTTATCCACCGTAATATTATTTATGATCGAGCTCATAGGGCATCGCGTGCGATATTTGTCATCTGGTATTTTATTACATGCCATCAAAACGAGCTTATCGTTTCATAAACATAGAGATAGAATCTTCTATTTAATTAGGTAAAATAATAACTAGAACATTGTAGGAGTATTGATGATCTCTCTGTCATGTAACTAGGTCAAATAAGATTAATGTATTCATGACATTCAGGGATGATTAATTAAATTGATTAGGCCTATCTTATTTATAAATTCTATGTATATTAAAATTAAATATCATCGTAACTTCTCGGCTATTATTAAATCTAATAATAATAATAATCATCAATTATAATTATTATCATGCTAGTCATAACTGAAATTGATTTCAAAAAAATATATGAGTATTGAGTAGACCAAAAAAGTGAACATTTGAAAGCATTAAAAGTTTAATGCTTCGTAATGATGGAATTGACTTTTTAATCTTTATATGCAGTTTTAGCTTCTAACTTTTTTTAGCTTAAATTTATCTAATAAACCTATGATCACTCCACATCTTGACCTATTTATCTTAAGCCTTAAACCATTGAATAGAGAAATAAAACTGAAATAAATTTAGCAACCACCGTCTCCACCCCTCTTCCAATAAACCGCATGATCTTTTCTTAAAGAAAAATTAACAAAATACACGACACGTATATCTAGAATACAGTTTTAAATCTTAAACTTAGTAATAATTTTAATGCATATTACAGTTAAACAGAGTTAATCATAAAGTATACCTCGACGTAGATAGCCAGTGGCATAACGAGCATTGCCACCATGATATCCGCGATGGCTAGTGAGAATATGAAATAATTCGTAACCGTTTGAAGGCTGCGTTCCTTGCGTATACTGAGAACAACGAGAGCGTTACCGAAAACTGTTAAAGCCGGAAAAATGAGTAAACATAGAGTCCAGTAATTATGAATAATATTTTCAATTTCTTTGCTACCGCTAGCGTTACAAAGTATTCCTAATCCGCAACTTTCAGTCTGGGATAAGTTGGATGAATCGGGCTGAATGGTGAAGTTATTCTCTTCCAGAAGTTGGTTGTTGAAAGTTGGTTCGAATTCTCCTTCAGTAATGCTGGACAAAGTTACAGACTGCATTGTTGTTTAAGCGTGATGCTTTCCAATAAGATAAATTGACCTGTAAAAATGTGTGTCATTTACATCAGTGTATATATCACAAAATAAAGAGTGAACCAAAACACACCCTCAATCACATAAGATTAAAAATCTAGACTTAATCATCGGGAATAATTGATTAAGATAATCATTACATGTATATTCCTGTGAAGAATTTCAAACGATACAGATCTTTTTATACAAATTACACAAATCAATTTCATTTTATGTAATGAAAGGCTGTATTACAACCCAATGTCGAATCCGCTTAAAACAAATGCTCTAAATCACTTTACATCATGATGCAAATCCTTTGTAGCCGACTTTTATCAACTAATTTGATAACCAGTTACGCTCTTTGTCGACGAACTTTTAAGTTGTAAATCTATTTCGTTAAACTTTGTTCTTACAAAAACGGCATCGATAACTAAGTTTGTGCTAAAACAGAAGAAAATTCAGATCTCTTCGTATAATTGTAAGCGTCTCTGATAGATTTATTGCGTTATCTGAATCGTTGCGACACCTGAGCCTACTGATGCAAGAGCATCACTACTAGACTTTTTCTCATCAGCGAGAAGCATACATTACATATTTACTATAGAGGGAATGTTTTATAGTAGCGGTGTTTTAAAACAAGCTTTCAAACGGTTAAATTTAATTAATCGAAATGTGTTGCGATGAGAATGCTTAAATTAATAATTTTAATGCAATGAATTTAAATAAAAAATACAAATTAAGAAAGCGACGTATCACGTAAATACCGCTATCAAAGCGTTCATTATGTTAATAAGGTAAAAGACATTTTTTGCGTAAAAATTACGCATATCTTTCTATTTAGATTGAAAGATATGCATTGCGTTAGGAATATAGTATAAAACATAGTAGGTTACAGCTTGCAAGTATGCTATAGTTACTTACTACGCAATATGTATGTATGTATGTACGTATGTATGCAATGTATGTAGGCCTATACATATGTGTATGTATGAATAAAGACATCGCTTACAGGTTGCAGCAGTTTATATAATTCAAAATCTCTTCAATTATATTACAATATAATATAATCATATGCTGTATTACTTACAATTTTTGTGTAGTAATCAGTATTTACCACAGAGAGTTAGGGGTTTAATATTTAGTATTCATTACATATAATATATTATTTACATTCGAGTCATAGATCCATCGATTTATATTCATTGCGCTACCTCAGCAAATTCATCCAGTCAGCCAATCATCAATTGTAGCCCATATATTAATGTCCATTATTTATAGATACATATACTCCATATATAATATAAAATTGAACAATTATTTACAGTACTCTAAAAACTAACAATCATTTAAAATGACAATTCAAAGAATCCTAGCAAAGCCAGCTGGTCGTTCAATCGTATTGAGAATTGTTAGAGAAGCTGTATAGATTCATCGACAGGATCCGACTCTCTGCACCTAATCGCTGAACGACGCAATTCTCTGTTACCAGTATCGACGAGTGGGCAAATAGAGAACACAAAAGATGAGACTGCGTGGGCATATAGATGGATGGCTGCGAGTTTTTATGCATTTGAACATTTACGTCATTCTCAGTCTCAATGTGTAAAATGTGCGAAATATCTATAATCAAAAGATTTATTTAGTTGTTACAGTAAAAACATTTATTTTGAACTCATTCAAGTCTTTAAACAAATGATATTTGTATAATTATATGCATGGAAATAACAGGTTATGTTAACTATATTATGACTGTAATGCTTAAGTGATTGTAAGATGAATATCTTAATTATTGTTACAATTTGATAAATTATTTATTTAAATTTGTTAAATTATCTTGATAATTGTACGTGTA
>JAQIXG010006145.1:0-10619 GCA_034700105.1 Oconnorella tubifera
ATACATATATACAGATTCTATACATGTGTACAGATTCTAAACATATATACAGATTCTAAACATATACACAGATTCTATACATATATACAGATTCTATACATGTGTACAGATTCTAAACATATATACAGATTCTAAACATATACACAGATTCTAAACATATACACAGATTCTATACATATATACAGATTCTATACATGTGTACAGATTTTATACATATGTGCAGATTTTATACATATGTACTGATTCTTTACTTATGTATAGATTCTATACATACAAATTTCTTCAAATTGTATTAATTACCCAATACTTTTACATTGTAGAATCACTGCATTACTATATAATCAGATGACATCATGATCCAATGAAATAGCTGCTATAACTATAAACCTTGCAAATTTTAACCAGTGTCAAACCAAAATTACTTTTTTATAATAACCAGAAATCTTTCACTTTGTAACCATTATATAACTATGATTAGTTTTTTATAATAATCCACAGATCTTGTGCATTTTTTCCAGTACATAATGTATTTTTAGTTTTTTTACCTAAACAGGCTGTTTGGAATCCGAAATCGATTTTGTCGTTTTTAGGGTTTTTTCCGAAGGACAGTGAAAGAGCGCGGTAGTTTGCGCTATGTCTGTGGGCGCGGGGGAAAGTGCGACATCACTTGGAAGACAAGGAACGTTTGTAAACTGTGTCGTTTTCAGCGATGTCTAGAAGCTGGCATGAAGCCTGATAGTGAGAGATTTATTGATGGTGTTTGTTTGAAATGTTCCGTCTGTTTAGAGTGTCCTTTTTTGTATCTTTTTTTTAATGTTCTTGTTGTTCTAAATGTTGTTATTCAATGTTCTTCTTGTGTCAAGTCATTATTTAATGTTCTTGTTCTAAATGTCTTTCTTGTTTTAAATGTCCGTTTGGTTTGTATGTTTATTTTTAATGAAAATGTCCATTATGTGTTAAATGTCGTGTTTGTTTTACGTGTTCTTTTTCTTTTTAATGTCGTTTCTTAATTGTATTTTTTTTATGTCTTTCTTGTTTTGTTAAATCTCATTTTGTAAAATTGTTATTTTTTAATGTGAGTTATCCATGTTGGCTTAGATCAGCCTAACTAGATCTCTCCGTGTTGGCTTTAAAGTCGTAGACAATCGGCTTACTTATTGCTTGCCTTTGCTGTTTTTACAAAATCTTTTAAATAGTATCACTGCATAATAAAGTCATGTGTTTTATATTATCATATTCTTTTTTTAAATGTTAACATTTAAAGTACAATAATAATACAAAATACATACAGCGAATATAGCGTTTAAAATCAGTATTGCTGTCTCAATGTTCGTAGAAAGTCGTATCGGTCGTCAGCCGAATTCAATAAAACACGCAACAATGCTTCAGTTGAATCAAATTAAATCAGCCAAGGGATTACTTGACCCGATTAAAGGACCAGTTGACCTAATTAACAATCCAATCACGACGTTTCAACCCAAACTTGAACCAGATGACGAAATCGATAGTCGGTTCCATAATGACGATAATTGTTTCCATAACGACGATGATCGTTTCCATAACGATAATAGTCATTTCCATAACGATAATAACCATGTCCATAACAATGATAATCATTTCCATGATGACAATAAGCATCTCTATGGTAACGTGCAAGCGGCGCGTTCCCGTAGCGATGAACGTCGCTACGGCGAAGCAATTTCGCGACGCGACGAATTTAAAAACGCATCGTTTGAGATTAGCACTATAGGGCGCTCTTGCTATAGTGTTAATTCAGTGTCGCAGATTAAAAACAAGATGGCGACTAGCAGGGGGAATTATCAGAGGGGTTTGGGGGGTGGTTCTCACGGAAAAAAAATGGGGGGATCTACCAGAGGGCGTAAAAAATCAGGTGGTCATTTGGAGATAAATTCGAGCGATTATTTTTCTTCGTTAGTCGGGGGGGGAAAGGATAAAAATGATGTTGATTTTATTTTGGGGGGGAATTTAGTAGAGAGGTTTGATCATGGCGTTTGTGATCAAAGGGTCATGATGAAGATTGGGAGATTGATGCATGATCAAAGTTCTTTGATCGTTTCATCAATAGAGAATGAGAGAGTAAAGAGAGGTTTATTGAATGATCAATCAATGAAGTTGATCGTACAGAATGATCAATTGATCAATGATCAGAGATCAATCCCAGAAGATAGGGAATCGATTAATGAATGTCTCTCATTTAATCATGATCTAATGATCAAGCACTCGAAGCTGTCAACTAAACGCGTTACTTACGATCAACATTTAGCAGGTTTTGATCGTAAGATTTATGATCAACGCGCGACAGCATTTTCAATCTACAAAGATACGCCAGATTTTGGTCGTGGCAATATGTCTTTTGGTCAGGACGAATGGTCTTTTGATCACGGTGGTTTATCGCGAGACTATCATTCCACGATCAAACATTATGATGTCCTGGATTCAGTCGATCTACGCGTCACTCCAAATCTACAGCACAACACGGCTATAAATATCAATGCGGGAAAAACCGGCAACCTCGAAAACACCGAATTATTGCTCAATTTAGAAAAAGAAGATTTAACGAAAGATGCAAAAAAGAAGAATTACACGGAAAAAAAGAGAATAGAAACTTATACAAACTACAGAAATAAAAGCGAATGGGGAAGGGAAAGCGGGGAGAGAAGCGGAAACAAGCGAGAAAGTTTCCAAGATTGGGAAATTTGCGATTCAGGGACTTATTCTAAAGCGGATTTAGTAGATGAATTTAAAGGAACGGATTTTGAAACGAAAGATTTGCGATTGGAGGGAGGGGGGAGGGAGGATGATTCCTCCTCGTCATCTGGGTTAGCGTTGGCTGCATCGTCGTTGATGCCTGATTATGAGACGGTCATTTGCGCGGTCAGTAAAGCGTTCAATGAACTTGGCAGAATACTTGTCAGAGTAAGGGCTTTAAGTTTTTAATTAAGTTAAATTTAATTAAGTGTTTTAGTTATTTATTATAATTTTCCATTAACATCATTTATTCAACTAATCAGAATATAGCAATGAAATTTGATATAATGAAGTAAATAAATGTAGTTAGTTTTAATGCATTATATTTACGAGTTAATTAATTAATCAGATTACAAGTCAATGATATAACTATTAAATAGGTGAATTTGAGCTTTAAGTTGGATTCAGGCACAACAGGTCCAGGTTCAAATCCCGGATAGCTCACTGTCAGGGATTTGAACCTGATACTAAGTAGCTAGTACTAATCTGATACTAACTAAACTAAGTCGCTGTACTCTTTAGTAAGATGCTTTAATTGACAACAACGTCTGAGACATGGTTTCCATTAATAGACTAATCCGGGATGTTAAACTTAACTCGCTGAATCTTTTAGTAAAACATTACTTAAAATTTACCGTAACTTTGTCGTAACTTACTAAATTATGATGTTGTTGTTACTCAGTCAGAGACAGTGACGACAGTGACGCGAGACATGTCACTGACCGCTATGTGGGACTGCCAGATGACTAACTTTGCTCATATTGCGGGATTGATTCTTAAGTTTGCTAAAAAAGTTCCGGGTTAGAGAAAATCGATTTTTTATTGAATATATTTACTTTCAAATATCTTACTTAACTGATAAATTTTCGTTAAAGTCAACTATTGTATTTATGAACGAAATGTTTTTATGTATTTATGTACGTGTATGTATATGTGTATATATGTTTGTATATATGTATATGAATATGTACGTACGACTGATATATTTATGTATGTATATCTATATGTTTGTATATATATATATATATATATATGTGTGTACTTATATATATATATTTATGTAGGTACATATGTAAATACGTATGTATGTATGTATGTCTGGATGTATATATGTATATATGTATGTATGTATGTATGTATGTTTGTATATACATTTGTATGTAAGTACCTGTGTATATATGATTGAACATACATATGTATGTACATATGTATTTATATACAAACGTTATCCAGGTTTTCGTTCATTCACATTGGACGACCAAATTCAAATCGTACAAAACTGTATGTTTCCCATCGTCCTCCTCATTTTCTCTTTGGACTACAACGCTGAAACGCGTTCTTATAACTGGTTCTGTTACACCCCAGAGGAAACCAAGATCTTGAACGAGTTCTTCTTTCCCTTCAAGATGCTCATCCCCTGGTTTCATAAGCTTGGTCAGGTGATAAGGGAGTTGAATATAGACGAGACTGAGACGTCATTTATTAGCGCGTTATATCTTATGGATTGCGGTAGGTTTGAAACTGTTGTTTTTTGTAAATTTAAAATAAAAAAATTTATTTTATTTTTTATTAATTTTGAATATATTTTTAAGTTGAAATAATAAATAAGTTGATTACTGTTTTTTTGCATTCAAAAATTGTAATCAAATTTGGTAGGTTTAGGTTTACCATTGGAGTTTTGTTTAATTCTGCAAGCCATTAATTTACAAACATTACACGATATTACTGACTAAATACTTATATTAATAAGTACTTACTTACAGTACTAAGTACTTGCTACGTTCTTGCATACTTATATGAATACTTCAAAATTATAAAGTTAGAAAAAATCTTTAAGTTTAACGTCTGCTTTTTATTACATAAATGATATCTCAGGCATAGTCACCAATTTAAGCTTCTTACTAAAGGGTGCAGCGAGTTAGACAAATAATGACATTCACTGGAATCAAAGCAGGACTTTTTGCCTCCCAGCCCTGCACGCTAACCACTCTGCTACCGAGCCTCGATTACATAACATTGTTTCTTAGCTGTAAATGAATGAATTTGTTTTGATTGATTCTATCAGGTAACAAGTGGGAGTACAAGGACTTATTGTTAGATTCACTCGCTGAACATTGCAAACGTAACATTTATTTTATTTATTTAGTATTGTTTTAAAGATTGAGTAAAGAATTGGTAATTTAGCTAACATTAAAAGCGAATAAAAATGATTTTAAATGTATTCAATTTAAGTGTCTTACTAAAGGTTGCAGCTGGTTAGAAACAGCAAGCTATCCGGCATTCGAATCTGGATCTTTCACGTCCGAGTCCAGCGCTCTAACCACTTCTCTAACGAGTCTTTATATGCACTTATGCGATAGTTAGCTATGTGTTTGTACTCATCCTTTTTTTATGCGGTTATCATCCTTTTTTATGCGGTTATCATCCTTTTTTATGCGGTTATCATCCTTTTTTATGCGGTCATCATCCTTATTTATGCGGTTAATATCCTTTCTTATGCGGTTATGATTCTTTTTTATGCGGTTAATATCCTTTTTTTATGCGGTTATCATCCTTTTTTATGCGGTTATCGTCGTTTTTTGTGCGGTTATCATCCTTTTTTATGCGTTTATCATCCTTTTTTATGCAGTTATCATCCTTTTTTATGCGGTCATCATCCTTTTTATGCGGTTATCATCCTTTTTTGTGCGGTTATCATCCTTTTTTATGCGGTTATCATCCTTTTTGATGCGGTTATCATCCTTTTTTATGCGGTTATCATCCTTTTTTGTGTGGTTATATCTTTTGTTACACTGTTATCATCCTTCTTTACCTGGTTGTCATCCTTTTTTTAACAACTTAGGTAAATATGGTGAAACGACACATCGTTGCGGCAGTCTACTGATGTGCTTGCGACACATGGCCGACGCGGATCAAGTCCACCATAGCGCTATCGAGCTACTGCTTAGTGATAAGCAATTTGAGACCATCGAGATTCCCCAGCTCTATCGCGAATCATTTATCGGTTTAGGAGACTAATCATGAATTTCGAATCCGCCGATAAAAACGTGCGTATTTTTAGCTATTATTGTATTATTGAAATAATATTATAAAAATATATTATTATTATATTATTATAATTATAATATTCAAATTATATTGTATTATTTTCTTTAATGTGTAATCGCGTATTGAATAAGATTTTAGTGAAGAGATTTTGAAATTTTACCCCGCATTAATTTTTTAGGGGGGGAGAGGGGGCAATATACTGGGGTGGTAGGTAGGCCTCTTTGTATTCATGCCTCGTCCAAATTGTACCTTTAAAATCAATACGAGTAAATACATTATCAAGAAATACTGTCGAAGACTCGCTGATATAATCTTTGTACTAAAGGGTGCAGCAAAAGTTTTGTTATTTTATGAATTTTGGACTTCGATCCATGACTGCTTAGATTTGAGATCAGTCGATTTAATGGAACAATTTTTGACAAATGTTTTTATTTTGTTACTAAAACTTTAGCGCTTAATTATTTGGTTTAAAACGATTATAATAATTACTTCATTGAATACTTCGGTAACATTTGCGTTTTTAGTAATTAACAAATTGCAAAAAAATGTTTATGAAAGCTGAATGAAAGTCTATATTGAATTGAAGATGTTGTAAATTATTGTCAAAATCACTGGTGTGTGTGATCAACAAAAGGGTATTTATTTAGATTCTGGAAAAATTGAATATAATTTCAAATTATTCCGTGATTTTAGAGGCTAAATGTTGTGCCATTTTCATGAGGGAGGGGTATCAATAATGAATATATCTAGGCTTTTGAACTTTAGGCTGTGACCTTTGTGCCATTAAAATTACCATGACCATGACCTAGTTTTAGTAACGTTGACCTAGTTTTGTTTATTTTGGTCTATTCGGTATAAACTTCTTGCCTTCATTTCTTGGCCTTTAACTAACGAAATATTAATTTAATTTAATTTTTACTTTCTTGTACAATTTAGAAATTCTGATTGGTCAATGTGTCAAAAAGGCCTTATTTATTAACAAGCCCCGCCCCTTTAGCTCAATAGCCAATATCTATCCATGTTATTTAGTATAAGTTAATTAAACACTTTATGTCTAACCGTTTGGATTAGGGTTCAGATTAGGGTTAGGAAATGAGAGAATAATCAATAAGAGCGATTTTATTGTAACAAAAGGGCAGGGCTTGTTAACAAAGATACCTTGCTGCAGACTATTATTGAAAAGACAGTATAACTGATTGGCATTCTACATTATTCAATTAATTATTATAATATTATTAATTAATTGATTGTTTAATTAATTAAGTTAATATAACGATAATACTACATGCGGATGAATGTTTTTGATTTTCTGAACTTTATTCCAATCTATATTTGATCAGCGAATTATTGTCATTTTGCAGCATAATACATTGTATCAAACTTTTAATTCGTATATATAATATAATATTATATCTGAATATTAATATAATATTTTATATAACATATATTATGTATGCATATTTTACCTTGTGTTGTTTTTTGCTTTTTCTTGTAATGTACTAATTTTGTGAATTTTGTACTTTTTTTCTCAAGTTGCAATTAAAACATTAGACTCATACATTACTGCATAGTTATCAGTACAATTACCAACACAGCTAACTGTACAGTAACTATGTTTACACAGTTAACTTTACTGTTACCAACACAGTTAACTCTGTGATTAACCGTGCCGGTTAAACAGAAGAAAGCTAGTTAATATCAGACTCCAGGAAGCCTGGTTAACTAAAAACTTAATTTATCTTGGATTCTGGTTAAAATGTGCAAAGCATTGCAGTTATTTCATTGGACCATGACGTCATCTGATTATAATAACAGTGTTACTAAAATGTCAAAGCTTTGTGTGATTTAACCAAATTTAAGAAATCTGTACATATGTGTAGAATCTGTCCATATGTATAGAATCTGTACATATGTATAGAATCTGTACATATGTATAGAATCTGTACAAATGTTTAGAATCTGTACATATGTTTAGAATCTGTATATATGTATAGAAACTGCACATATGTACAAAATCTATACATATCTTTACATATTTAAAGAATCTGTGCATATGCATAGAATCTGTAACCTACTTATGTACTGATACGACTAATCTAGAGCTAAAAAAAACAGACAGCGAATATGTCTGCAAAATCAAAGCTCATCATATTATATTTCGTTTTCACAATTTCAAAAAAATAAATTTGTAAAAAATGATAAGCTTACTGCTATGCTGTTTTACTATATGAACACATGTCTGTTTAATGACATAAGAAATTTAAAAATAATAATGTTTATATAAATACAGAGAGTTAATAGTTGAACAAGTATTTCTAATAAAAATTCTGTTGAGAAAACATTAAAATAGTAAAAATTAAAAAGCGTTTTATTATTTCATTAAGCTCAGGTTCCTTTATATATTTCACTTAAAATGCGGATCATTTTGTTGCATTTTTCATTGTATTTTTAATACTAATTCATCGTTAATTTGACGATTTTCTGTCATTAACTTTTGTATTCTGAAATTTAATCTACGAATGGCTACTTGCAGTGTATGTGCATATTCGTAGTGTGTATATTTTACTTTGTGTAGAATTTTTTGGATGATTTTAGGTCAATTCACAGCATAATTACATATTGTACTTTATATATTTAAACATATTTTAATGCTGTTAAGTTATTAGATATTAATTCGTTATCTAAATTGAAGATAATATTTATAATAATACTTTAGAAATAAAGTACTTTAATTAGTCGATATATTTTAACATATTTTAGTGTGGTTATGTTATTAGATAGTAACTATAATAATTTATTATCTATATTAAAGATAATATTTATAATAATATTTTTATGTTTTTTTCAATTGATTTACAAAAAAGACATGATTTTCTGTTCTAAATACCTATATTGCTGAGTGACTAATGCGCTTGATCAATGCATATATTGATCAATGCATAATCGTTTTCAGTATCAAAGCGTGTTGTATATATTTTAGATCTTGCATTTTGTTGTCAATTTCCCAGTGATTTTTTATTTATATTTTTTTATAAATGCCGATTTTGCTTCCCCCCTGCATCCCTCAACCCTCCGCCTTTTTTTAATATTGATGTAAATGTGCGCACAAATTAGCGTAAAAAGTGTGAAAATTATCGAGATTGTTTCACAGAATGAAATATTTATTTTCTTTCAACACACTCAGCTCACAATGTATCCATAGGTAGTCTTTTTGTGCTGATGTGACGTTAAGCTACTAACAGGCTAGCAAATTTCTGTATGTGTAATATATAACACGTATCTTAAATATATATATATATCGATGTATATACTAAGTTTTGCTGTAATTTGATTGGTGGTGGTTGTGGTGTTTTCTAACCATATCTTTATGGTCTTGTGATATTTAACAGCCTCATGTATTTTGTTTGGTACTTATTGTTGATCTTGTTATAATTGTTAACATCTAAATATAGCGTTATTTGAAATTGATTGCAGTTTGGGCATTTAGTATTTATAATAAACTAATAATTATATTAATAATTATAAGTTAATTGGTTAGTTATTATTGACAGAATGCAATAGGTTTATGTGTTAATATATACGTGAAGGTTTATTTAAATATAAGCTTTGCATTGTATTTAGATGTCACAACTATTTCTCTATAGACTTTTAGTCTATGACTTTACGTTTACAGATATTTGGTCTACTGACATTTAGTTTATGCAAAATTAGGGTTAGGGTTAAGATTAGATTTAGTGTTAGGATTAAGGTTAAAGCAATGGTTAAGGTTATAGCTAGGGTTAGGATTATTTAAGGGTATACAGCCAGGGTAGACCAAATGTCAGTAGACCAAAAGTCTGTGGATGAATTATGGCGAAACCTAAATTAAATGTGAATTATATAACAGTCTCCAGTATTGCTCAGTTATTTAAATATATAGTAAAAATTGATTATAATATAATCGATTTAAAAATTGATTATAATATAATCAATTTTTTCGCTTCTTTTGAGATTTGATTACATGGATAATATGATTGAATTATTGTGTTTGATAGTAGATAGATATTGCCTTTTTCGTATTATCATACAGCTTCAATAATTATATAAAAAATTCAAAAATTGCTTCAATTTTTAAACGCGCTTGCCCCATTGTCATTCCCAAAGGAAAAATTATTTACTGTTTTGCGTTAAGAGTCAAGCGTTCACTCATCCTTTGTTTCTGTGAGTTAAGTTTGAGTCATTACTAAGTAGCCTTTTTTGTTGATGTGACGTTTAGAAAGAAATAAAAATCATGTATTATTGATAATATAAGCCAGACAGTACCCTGACAAAACGACCCCGAAACAGTAACCCGATAAATGACCCCTATTTCATGCAATAACCCTAACCCTGCGTAAACCTTAAACTTGACTCTAACCCTAATTTCAAATCTAGCCCGAATCCTAACCCCTAACCCAATAATTAATTATCGGTGTCGTTTTGACTGGTCACGAAGCCAGATCATAATTGTTTAATCGTTTCAATTCAGATTTATTGAAATCTAAACTTTTCAATTCATATTTACAGTAATCTTTAAATTAAATATATAGCAACTTTTTATATTAGTATAAATAAAAATATATGTTAAAAAAATATATTATATAAATATAATATATGTTATAATATATGTTACATTTAAATATAACAGCTTTTGTATTATTCAAATCTGTTTCGTTTCGATGTAATTTTGTTTGTGCCATTATGCCATCAGTAGAAAAATCTATAGAAATCTATAGCTATGTAGAAAATCCAGACTCGAGCTTTTAGATAATTTTTAAATAATC
>JAQIXG010006146.1:0-10618 GCA_034700105.1 Oconnorella tubifera
AACTACTAAGATGGACAGCTACTTAGATGGACAGTTACTTAGATTGACAGCTACTTAGATTATGGACAGCTTAGACAGCTACTATTAAAATGGACAGCTACGTAGATGGAATTTAGATCATATTAAATTATGCCTATTAGTTTGGTTTTTCAGATATAGTAGAAATATACACTGGAAGTTTCATGATTTGTGCGACATGTTTCATGATTTGTGCGACATGTTTCATGATTTGTGCGACATGTTTCATGATTTGTGCGACATGTTTCATTATTTGTGCGACATGTTTTATAATCTTTAAACGGAATAAAATTAGCCAACTGGTAACATATGTTTATATAATATAAGGATTTATAACCCTAGATGCAGATACGACACTCAGATGCTTTAGAAATTTAATGCCTATATGAAAATAAATTACTTTAAAAAAGCATAAAAATTAAATTTTAGTTTGTGTAATAATTATAATTATCCACATGAATTATATAAATGGGTATTTGCCACGATCTCCTATCAGATTTTAATCTCGAATTAATCAATTTCAGTTATGAAAAATATTTCAAATATGCAGTCCAGTGACTATTATTATTACTATTATTACGATTGGCTAATTTTATCTAATGTCGGTGTTATGAGTAACTTTTAATTGAAATAATCTCAATGAATATGTTCATTTAATAAATGAAACTAATTTTAATTTGAGTAACATAGAGAAGTGGGAGTGGGGGGAGGCATTAAAAAAAGTGTGTCACAATATATTTTTGCTAAAAGCGTGGGCGTCAATAGGCCGATGCCCTATTTTAGTGACTCGTGAAACACCAAGAAGAAAGTTTCTGTTCTTTATTTATTTTTTATTAAAAAACAAATTATTTTTAATTAGAAATAGATTTACGCGCATTTAGGAAGTCTCGTAAAAAAGTGGGTCCCTTTCGGTTACGCACCTCATGAAGTTTTAAGACAAAAATAAAACCACATGTATCAGAAAGGATGAGGAATATAATAAATCGAGTCTCATCGCGAAATTCGAACTACATCGAACATTTTTGGAAAAAAATAATTTTATGCTTTACACAGTGTTTCTTCAAATATCGCTCATAAAATGCCGATTGTTTACAACTAAAAAATAAAAATCAACTAAATTCTCTTAAATAACTGCAAACTACGTCTGATCCGTCTCAATAACCCTAATCATTACTCTAATTGCAATCTAAACCCAAAATCTAACCCTCAACCATCTCTAACCCGAAATCGGTGAGATGCGAAACCGAAATAGAGCCAAAAAAGTCAGTACAGATCCAGATACCAGCTTGTAGATTATACATTATTGTAATAATTTAATATTATGATTAATTTGCATTACCAAAACTGTACTAGGATTCATTTTCCAGCTGTGTTTATTGTGGTATAGAATTGTCCACTCCACACGATTCTTGAAAACTGTCCCTTGCTTCTGATAAATCCTAACCGGATGACAGTTCTAGTCGTGTATTCTGATTTCATTTAGAAATGAATACCTTGAATTGTTAAAGTTCAATGATACTTTAATTAATAGTATTAAAGTTCGTTTGGTTTTGTTGTTTATTATGGTATAGAAATGTTGTGGTTATTAATGAACTGCAAGCTTTCTTTGTTATTTTTTAACATTTTTCGCCAGCAAGGTATGCAGAGGCAAAGATTTTCAAAAAGTGCATGAATTTTTATGATTGTTTTGTGCAGATTAATATAAGTCATCAGAATGGAGAAGGATGTAGATATACTACAACAATACAAAAATATTTCAAATAAACTGAAAAAGTAAGATACATCCTGGCACTTTTAGTTTCAAAGATAAAAATTTAATATTCATAATTATAGCTATTGGGATTGTTAAATTTTGTCTGTCTATATGTACATGATTTGTTTTTTCTGTAGAAGTAAATTTCAATCATTATATGCGCTTGCAACGTTATTCCAAAAACAAAGTTTGTAATATAATGTGTTGAAAGTATTTGTCCCTATGTGATATTAAGCATCAAATCTATATTTGCAGAAGTTGAATTTTTGTATAGTCTCTGGATATTGTTTTATAGAACTGATTGTCAATTGGCTGACTTTTGCAGCGATCATATGAGCTATTATTATTATTCAAAGTATTACAGTTGCAGTATAGTGGAACTGGGCTTGTGTAAAATCTATTGATATAGTATAAATGTGTATCATTTTTAATGTAAATATTTAGTTTCATTTATTATTTATATCTACTGGTTTATGTATTTCTTTATTGTTTCAGGAGATTTTTAAAGAAACCAAATATCGCTGAAGGCAGCGAACAATTTGGTACACGTTGATTCTTCCACATATATTGAAAATTGAAATATATTTATTATATATAACTTACAGACATTATTTTATTTAATAGTTTCTATAAATAACTTTTAGATAAGCTTTATACTGTCATTGATTAAACTTCTCTCTATGATATAGTAGATTTTATGATGTGGAAGATTGTGCTAGTTAAAGCTTGGTAATGAAGATAAAGTTACGATTCTGTAAATAGTATTTTAAAAGATAAATAAATTTGAGAAAATATTAATATATTTTTTAAGTTTATGTTTTAATAAATATTATGAATGCTATTGCTATTTCATTCTTTAATTTTTGAAACTTAATGAGATCAGATTATGGATCTAGGTCAACAGATACGAATTAATAACACAGGTTTCTGGATAACTTAATGTTGTCAAAATATGTATCTAGGTTAACACATGTAAATTAAGAACACATTTATAAATCACACTTATTTATAGAAGCAAATTTGAAACAAATTCCTTCTAGAAATCATAATAGAAAATGGATGTAGTTTATTTGAAATTTTTGTACTATTTTTGATTATATTATTGCTGATAATATTTCAGCTGTGTTGGCAAAACAGTTAAAAACACAAGAATGTCCTCAATATGCAGGATTCTGCAATCTTGCCCAGGCTCGGTGGGTTATTGTCACGTTTATATTGTTTGTTATTTTGTGAAACTACGTTAATACTATTTATTTACTGTTATTATAGTTAGTCATTTGTTTAATTAAGTCATAAAACTCATAAAACTGCGTTACCATGTAATGGTATTTTTTATATCGATATTTCAATAATTATTTATTTTTGCAATTATACAAACCTTATATCATTCAGTACTTTTCAAAGCTTTATATTTTACTTTTAAGCACATTAAAGGTTTTCACAATTATTTAATTTTTATAAAATATTTACAATTTTATGACTTCATCTGTCGTAAATTCATCTTATTATAATTATTTTTATTGCATAGTTTTTATATTGAATCTTGTACATTTTAACTTAATTTTTCTACCCCTATACCAACTTTCTTGCTGTAATGATTATATTAAACTGTTATTATGTTGTATTAGCTGTGAGCATACTCTGGGCAACTGGTGTGCTGAGGCTCAAGCTCTGACAGAAGCTGCCAGAAGCTTTCTACAAGCAGAACAAGCTGTACAGGATCTCAACTGTCCAAGTTTTGAAGAACATTTGCATTCAGCCATAAACTGTTTCAGTCATGCCATTAGAGTTTGTATTCGTTTTTGAATAATATCAAAAGGTTTAGACTTCGCTTTGGTATTATTTGATACGATCAATATCTAAATTTAATTAATGTTGTGTGTTTAATTAAATCTTGGGAATTGGTTTATTTCTAATAGGCGGAAAAATTGAATGTTATAATGTACTTACAAATTTATTTGTATTATATCTCTTCTTATAATCGTATTATCTATCTTGATAATAAGATGTGAATTTGCTATCATTTTATTTTTGCATCCCCAGCACAGGACCAGATTGGTCAATTAATATGGTCATATGCTGATAACTATGATGTTATAATTTGCAAGAATAATTTGTGTCAATATTATTTTTGTTTTTACTTATTTACCTTTTTAATTGCTTGAAAGTTTGTTTATATAGTTTCTATAAATAATACTTAATATTTCCGTATTTTTTGCTTGTTAAATGAAACTCGTTGGAAGTGAAACTTAGCTTTAAATGTTAGTGGTGTGTGTGAGTTATAAGGTGTATATATTTATTCATACTTAATATCTGCATGTTTAGGTCATTATATTAATAGATAGCATTTAAATGTTGGTATAGCATAAAGCAATAAATAATTATAGTAAGGTTTTTAAATGTTATCATGTTTAGCATTTGTATATTCATAAAGTCATATTCATAAATATACAGTTATAAGTATATTAGTATATAAGTAGTGTATCATGATGAAATGTGATACAATAATTAAAAAAATTCATACCAATAGCATTTCTTTGAATAATCATTATTTTAATGGTGTTTATTATTTATCAGCATTTGATTTGAACTATAATCCACAATGATATATATCAGTATTTCATTTTGATATTGTTATGAATATTGAAGAAACATTTATATTTTCTTTCATCAGGTTTACTTAGAGAATAAGCAGTCACCCTTGGCTGCTGGGCTATGCATGGAGCTCGGTGACTTACTGAAAGTTTGTAACAGTTATCAATCTTTTTACTCTAACTATTATTATTATTGTATAATATTTACACAGAGCAGCAATGCACAGCTGTGATCAGTGGTGTAACTATCTGATCACTGGCCCCACAGCAAGTTTTTGTACTCAGGCCCATTAAAATAATGCTATAAGAATAAGCGTCGAATTTCTGAATTTTTCTCTTAAAATACTTATTTTATAAACTATTTCGACAATGATAACTTTTTTTCTAATCATAGCTCTTTTTCTGCCACGTAAACTTACTTAACATTATAACTCGTCTGATAATTGCTCACAAATTTTTTTATTTTGGGTTGGGTTGGGTCCCCCAACACGCCTGGGCCCTGCAGCATTGCTGTAGCTGCTACCAATGTAGTTACGTGACTAACTGTGATACTTCTAGATAGTAGTAACAAAAACGTCAAGTGAGATTAAAAAGTGATTGATATATTAGATGGGTAATACTCTGTGATATAATAAAGTAAACGGTAGATCCGATTGTAGAAAGAGTATTTCAGCATTATGGGCCAGAGTTTTGAAGATCTGTGTTAACACCATGGACTGTTTATGTTCTTTTTGTAGATGTATTTCTATGTTCTTTGTATTTAATAACACAAGAATAATTATATGTAGTTGCTCAGTTAGCTGAACACTGCTATATTCCTTGTATTTGATACATTTCATATTAAATATTTAATAGATTTTACACTGGGTATTCATGAAAGAAAATACATTTGAGAAAATATACTCAAATGTATTTTAAATATTAATTTGGTATTAAATATAGTTTTTAGACTGGCTGGGTTATTGTTTGTAGGGTTTGGGTCGACCTGGTGAAGCTATTCAACATTATCAACGAGCAGCAGAACTTCAACTGCAGGTTATTAATTAACTAAGCATTAAATAATAAGTTGTTAATTTAATGTTATATTTATAATTTATTTGTGATGATGTTATATATATAATAAATTTGCGATGATGTTAATTTTTATATTATTTATTGTAATATTTATTTAAATAAGAAAAATGTTTGAAATATTTAATTTATTTAAATAAGTATTTATTGCAGACTCCGTTGATGTGTCTTCATTCATTGGGATGCATTGCTTCTGCAAAGATTATAACAAGTTGGAAATATTAATAATAAATTATATACATTTTTTTTCTCATTATTCTATAGTTAGTTTAAACTTTTGAGCTTCATTTTAGAATGTTATAATTGGAAGCTATAGGTCATGGTTTTTATGTACAGAAATCGACGTTGTCAGTAAATTTGCTGCACACTTTGGCAGCATGCATAATTCGATAGCTCTATCTTTAATATTGTTTTTTGATTCTTCAAATATTATAAAAAAATACTGCTAATATATTTTTAAACTTGTATTTCTGTAATTATTCTACCAAGTATCAAGTATTTAATCTATTAGAGATAAAATATCATCAGTTTAATGTACAAAATCAAAATAATTCAAAATTCTAACATCATTATAAAAATGTTCAATTAATTACAAGCGTTTCTCAATGTGCATTTTTATCTTAAATTTTTTTCGCGTTATTTTATTCCAGAAGACTATGAGGGCGCATTATCAGTATTTACAGAGATGTCGTATTTGGCACAAGAGCGTGGCACTGCTTCGTCTAACGGCACGCAGACAGTCGGTGCATACTGTGACGTGCTGCAACGTTGTGAGACTTCTAGAGTTCTTTTACTGATGCTTCTACAGGTTTGTTTTGATTTGGTTACGTCTTTGGTGAAACTGAAACTTGTAATATTAGTCAAGTTACAACATTCTGTAAGTAGTAGTTTCAGTGAAACTTTTTTGCATTCGTTTCAAATTCATCCTTAATTTCAATGCGTATGCAATTTCATGATTTTTATATTGGACTATGCTATTTTTAAATAGCAATTCAATTTAAGTAAGATATTCAATTTAAATATGCATATTTCAGTTTGCTATTTTTAAATAGCATACTGAAATGTGCATATTTTTATATTGAATTACTTACCGACTCGTCAATATACAGAAAGCGGTAACTTAAACTTAACTATAATTCTAATTAATTCTATTTGAGCTCTTTCAAATCTCTTGCTATAATTATAAACTATACTATTTATTAATATTATAGACAACCGAGCATAAAGTTGTCTTTAATATGAAAGTTAGTGTTAATGTTATGTATTTACAAAAGTTCTATATTTTATTCCATAACAATAGCTGTACAATCTTTTCCTAATGCAATTTATTGCTTTTCTTAATGCATTTTCTCCAATACAAATATTACCCTTCGTAATAATGACAATAGTATGTAAAGAAAATAATAATAAAGTGAAAACATAACATTTGGATTGAAAGTTTTCTTAAATAGATGTCAACAATAGAAACTGTAGATACCATTTATTTATTTTATTATTAGTAGTAGCAGTTATTTTTATTCAGCAGATTAAGGAATAGTTAATAGTGATTAATTTGTAAGAGATAATTGCAGCTAATAGTTTTGCTAACTATACTGAAGAATAAATGAGTAAAAATGACTAAACTCTAAATGAGATGTATTA
The DNA here is from genome assembly GCA_034700105.1 of Oconnorella tubifera. Lineage (NCBI taxonomy): Eukaryota > Metazoa > Annelida > Clitellata > Enchytraeida > Enchytraeidae > Oconnorella > Oconnorella tubifera. Next base: position 7,078 of record JAQIXG010006146.1, read on the forward strand.
TATCGTATTTTTAAATGTATTTTATTCTACAGTGTATGTGATACGTTTTTAAGATACCAGGCTTTATTATAGAATTTTGGCCTGCGAGTGCATTTTGTTTTATTTCATTTTATTTCTATAGTATATGCCTTTAGTTACGTTTAATGATAAATAAAAGATTTGGATTTGATTTGAGTTAATGATCTGTGTGTAGCCCACCCCTCAAAGGATTCGCCCAGAGCACGCACAGACCCTGGAGAAATATAGTTGGCAGTCAAAGGAAGATGATTCGTCAGTCAGCTGTCATAATGAAGATCTTTTTCTTCTTCTTCAATCTGTTGTGGTACGATAATATCTTTCATTTCGTTACTCGCGATTTCATGGACAGTATTATATTGAAAGTTTTCTAAAGTGTTTTTGCTGAGAAATGTTTATAAGTCGCTTCAAAGATATCGCTGTCTAATTAAGTTACTTGCTAAGAGTGTAGCGAGTAGCTAACATGTATTTGATATAATGTATATTATATTGTCTTTTTTAAGTTACTGTATTTAAAATACTACGTCAATATGTCGGAGATATTGCGCAAGGAAATGTAGACATTAGTGTAGAATAAATTAGTCACTTGTACTCTGTACATCAAGTTCATATCACTGACATATTTCTCGCTGTAGTTGGCGATTGATTATACTTTATTATTATATAATATATAGATTAATCACTAATGCACTTCATTGTGTTTCTCTTTTAAAGGCGTTTTGTATCCCTAAGATTAAATCGATTTCGTTCAGTTTTCACATTTTAAAGCCTAAATCGCACAATCCTTGTAAAAGAAGTGTTTTACGAGGTGTTATTGTACCTAGTGTAAGATGGTGGTAGGCAGTGATGGTAGCGGGGAAGGGGGGGTGGGGGAGGGACATGATCAGTGAAGTCACCCCCCCTCTTGACTCCCATTTAATTTTTTTCAATTCTATTAAAATTACGCTATTTACAACATAGAGCTCAAAATCGAGCAAAATTTCTATATATGATTATATAGTTGTTTATGGGCATTCCATGTTTCTTATAGTGTCGTTTCTTTATTGTCTCTGTAGATGGCCTGTCAGGCTAAAGATATAGAAATACTAAAGAGCCTACAGTCTGACCTTTGGCCTTTGTTATCAGCTGAACAAAATCATTTGATGCATCTCATCATTGAAGAATTACTACAAACTTATTCTGATAACTAGTCTTGCTACAACTTTGATTGAAATTTTGATTATCATTCATATTATGTAAACATTGTTCCATACAGGTCTCTCTATGTAATATTTATAAATAGTATTATTGGTATAGCATAATTAATAAATCAAGATGGTTAATAAATTGTGCTGAACACTGCAATGAAATATATAAGTTTATTTGTTTGCTGTTTGTGTTGCATCTACAGTAAATCTTGAGCTAGAAACTATTCTGAAATGCAACATCAGTATAAAGTTATTGAAATTAAAAGCAAGGCAACATAAATAATATTAAAATTTAGGTTTTGTGGTAATGTAAGTTATAAGTAATTCAATGATTTTATGTATTTGAAACATGCAACTAGTTACACACTAATATAATTCTGTATATTATATTAATTGTAATCTCTTAATTGTATAGTTGTTATAGATTTTTTTTTTAAATTGTAAATTTGTCATGTTGCAACATTTAGATTTTTCTAACATAAAAAAGTCAAACATATAATATTATTCAATCATATAATATTATTATTTAAATTTTTTTAATTAGAGTTAACATTTACGATTAGATCTGATTCGATTCTGGAAAAATAATAACAGAGTTAATGGAAAAGAATATTAGCAATATTCAATTAGCAATATTCAATGTTAAAACACGTTAAAATAGTAAAACATGCTAAAGTCTACAAACGAGCTACTGCAATATACACGATCATATCTTAAAATTATTACAAAAAATTGACATTCTGAAAATCTCTTTTTCTTAAAAATTACTTGCAGCCTACAAATGTAAACACGAATAACACTGAGCTTTATTTAATCTAAAGTGTATTTACCAGATTTAATCAATTTAAGCAATTTATAAATTGCATATTTATATTTTTACGAATGAATGATAAAAATTGTCATGAATTTCATAAGCTAGCTAAAAAGTAATAATTTCTATTTCGATTATTCTGTTTAAAGCAGTAACTCAGTTTTCAGTTAGTTTTGCGATTACCCCAGAATAATTATATATCGCATTATAATAAACATTAGAGGACCAACAAATCTTAAAAAAGTTCTAGTGCATCAATATATGCATAAATATTTAACATAAACTTTATACAACAACAAGACATGTATCTAATATATATTACCTTGTATAACCAAAGAATTTTCACACACACAGTTCTTATATTCGTTAACGTACATATTTTAACAATTACAGTATTTCGCACAATTCTTCTACCGTTTTATACTATTAATAAATTACTTCTATATTCAGCATGAAAAATATATAAATATAATAAATTTTCATCATTAAAGGGAAATTTATGCTAAGATAATAATCATAAAAACACTTTAAAAGAACGAAAGTTCAAGTGATGAAAACTACAGATTAAAAAAAATTCTACAAAATGTTAAAATGGTTCTTAAATGGTCTTCTATCAGAGTAATTGTTGGTCCTGTAAGGCCAGTCATCAACTACATCCAAAACAATAAAACTATAGCTATGAAATATGACTACATGAAAACTATAAACAAAATCCAAACAATAGTCTAGATTTTACTTATATTAAAGATAAACTACTTAACAATAAAGTACAATTCAACGTCACGGAATTTGTTAATTGTAATGCCACAAGAATCACAACAGTGCAAATGAAAACTAGAAATTCGCTACAATTTACAAGTGCAAAATAACATGTAATATGTAATAACAACATGTAATAACTTACTACATCTCATAACGGAATAAAATTCAACTGTGCCAATATTTCCTGCTAAAGAAAAAGTTCCTGTACTGCAAACAATAGTGTAATCAGGTTTACACTTCAGAAGGGGGCAAGCATATAAAAAAGGCATCCGGTAACAAATCAAATGTAATCGTTTTAAACAATTAAATCCAGAGTATATATTAAGTTTTTTACGTTAAAGTAAAAATAGACGAAACAAACATGTCAATATATCTAGTGTACATGATTCCAATAACTGTTTTATCTAAATCTCATCCCAGCAAATTATGTAATATTTAGTTATAAATCAATTCACTAGCAAAAACTTTTTATAATGAAAGCCAGGCCAGACAGTCAGGTTTCATGGTCCATTGTAGAAATAATGTATAATTGCAAGATTTCTAGCCAACTGAACATTATTTTTTTAAATAAATGTCATAAATTTATTTTATTTTTTTATCCGAAATACACAAATTTGAAAAATGATTTCACTTCCCCTGTATCCCCCTCTCCACCATATTTATACATCTAACGTCAATAATAGTAACAAAGGAATTTTCACTATATTTACCAAATACGATTTTGAAAATGAAATGGCAACTAATTATTTTTACGATATCATTGTCA
>JAQIXG010006147.1:0-10616 GCA_034700105.1 Oconnorella tubifera
AGACGAAACTATGGTCAAAAGCGAGGGGTGCAAAATTTTCAGCATTATAAACTTTTATATGCACCCCTCGCTTTTGACCATAGTTTCGTGTACTTGTGAAAAGTTACCGTCCAAAATTTATTTTTTCCGTTTTAGTGCATTAATATAAGCGAGGTCTTTTAAAAGTTTTTTTAATATATTTTATTGAGCCATGAATACAAATTTTTCCATATCTTGTTCAGTATCTTTATAGCAAATTTTATCTGATAATATATATCATTATTTCAAATCATCCTCGTCAATATATTCTACTAGCAAACTATCGTCGTGGATATGATTGATGACTGATTTCGTCAGATTTTCATCAAAAATGTAATCGGCCAATTGCCGAGTCAAATTCTATTTTCACCGAGAAGACTTCTTTCAAGGAGCATAACGAGGGACGGGTTTTGTGAATTTTAGTGTACCACTGAGTGTTGTAATATCAGGGACGGAATATTTTTTTTAAATTCTGATTGATTTTTTTGCAAAAATAAATTAAATAAATTCAATGCAATTTCTCAAAAATGTTACTTTTAATATTGCCTACTTTTTTGTATCAAATTTTGCAGACGTAATTTTCAACATTTATAATAGTTATCCTTAGTTATCATTAGTCATCATAGAGCTATATCTTGCATAGCCAATTAGTGCTACATTTTCAGAAACGACACTTATTAAAATTGAATTTTTGTCAGTATACCATTGTTTTTATATTATTTTCAATAATTCTTAACAAAAAAATAAGTTTTAGGTTAAAATATTTCGTTTTTAGGTTAAAATATTTAGAAATGTTCCAATGTCTTTTTTAACGTCATAAAAACGAAATGTTAAATCACTAACAAAAAAACAAGGCACTTTCTTGGTTTGTATCCAATATTTACGAAAAATAAGGATCTTATCCTGTCACATTTATAAGCAAATGTTTCCACTGCCTCAAGAGTTGTTTCTCTCGTGATATATATTTAGTAATCGATAAAACTGGTCGAGACACCATATCAATTTGTTTTGACATTCTCTCTGATGATGCTGTCCTCATTCCGTTTTAAATAAATCATCTCATTGATTTCATTGTTCGAGAAGAGCACGATTGATTTAGAAATAAATGTTTCCGGATGTTGATAGGTGACCTAATCTACTGTATTTTTCATTTACAAGGAACCGTAATTGTAATGGATTCAGTAGAGGTCCTGAATGGATATTTGTCATAGAATACGCAAGTTTTTATTTGATTCTAGATCTGCTTTATTGACTGTATTTTTGTGAATACTTTATGAATTTTTCTATCGCATGGGTTTAACTAAGAATTAGATTTATCCTGTCCAAATCTAGATTAATTAGTAGTCAGAGATTTGTTAGTTTTATTGATAAAAAATGATACAAAAGTTTGATAGCATTTTTGATCGTTTTATACCATTTCACATAAAAACTTCTGAGAAAGGTGTCACAAAATCTTTGTAGAATTCATTCTATCTCGCGGTAAAGCGAAGATGAAGAAATACATTTTAACTTAAAGTTACACGAGGGTAACTATCGCCCGTTTCACTTAGTGTTAACTTTTAAACCAGACGAACATTGAATCATTTCAAGCCGCAGGCTACCTGACGATTAACCTTTTCACAGTGCCTGAAAAAACGCTTATCAGATGTCGGTGTCGTATTAAAATAGATCTTATTGGAGCATACAGTATGAACGACTCAGACAGAAGATGGGAGTGCTTATTCGAGTGTCTCAAGGTCTATGATGCTAGCTCGAGTCCGTACTAAAAATTAAGAAATTGTTAGTAATAATTATTACTTTTTAAAATTTGTGTTTAAACAATTTATAAACGATCTCGCGTACTCTTGAGTCCGATCATTTTGGCTGCGTATTGTAAGCATACCCCCTTCATCGCCCCCGGCTCGGTAAAAAATGTTGTACAGGTCTCGTATCTGGTTTTGACCTCGAAAGCTGTCTTTCCCTTTTGTATGCGTAGATTATAACGTTTAATATTTGAAAGATTTTAATTATCATGATCTGATCAATTAATCATGTTTAGTATCAATTTATTTTATAAACTCTTTATTTTATACTTTATTTTATTTATTTTTTTGGTGTTATTAAGAAAAATAGAAAGTTATGCTAGATGATCGTGAAAGCCGGATTTATACTTAAACAAAAGAAATGTATTATTTAGTTAAGTGTAGTCAATTATAAATGATATTTTATTTGTCACGAATTAAAATATTTCAAAAGTACCAGTATACTAAACAAATATTTACTATTTTTACATATAATTATATCACGTCATAATAAATTTTAATCAGGTAAATAACCATATTTATAATATTATAATATTATGTTTAGATTACATACTGTTTGTTATGTTCTAACGTTGACCTAATTAAAAACTAAAATATCATAAAATCAATCTTAATTTTTAGCGCAAAACCTCTCAATAAATTTTCTTTTTTCTGGCATTTCATAAATTTTGATAAAATTCCGCAATCTGTCATTTAGATTACATATTAATGAATTAGATTTTGTTCTGATGATCCTATGACTTCATCTCGCTACCCATTCCTTTGCACTGGCTGCAGCTTGCAGGTCCTGCCCTGGATACTGATTATATCAAAAAGTTGTACGATTGAACAGCAAAAACAATTTCAAACGATGTCTCTATCGTTTGGATATTATCGATTGACATCTTTCGGTCTTATTTGCTCGATATATCCGACAAGTACTAATGAGAGAGATACATGTTAGTGGCGTTTGTTTTATACCGTATTATCTCATGGCCATGGAAGCAGAATTTATTGTATAAACTTGTGCTAATACGGTCTGGAAAAAAATCTAAGCTTATATCTTTTGAAGACGTGTGAAAGATGCGTATGTGTGTTTTTAAGTTCTGCACTATAGTGTTGCACTAATGTCAAAATTTAAATAATGCAGTCTGAAAAACCGTTTTTATTTGTTTTTCATAATACGTCAAAGAATTATGCTGAAGAATTGTAAATAAGTTGTCAAATTCGTAATAAGTTAAGTTTAACGTCTTGTATTACCGTATTTTAACGATGTCTCAGACGTAGCTATCAATTTAAGCACCTTATTAAAGGGTGCAGCAAGTTTGAGAAATAGTGAGCTTTCCGAGATTCGAACCTGGACCTGTAGCGTCCGAGTCCGGTACTCTAACCACTTCTCTAACGAGCCTTGACGAGTTGTATATATACACTGATCGAGTACTTTATCTGAATTTATCTTTCTTGAAATGTTACATAATATTCTGTACCTTAATTTTTTGAATCTTTATTATTTCCATCAAGTATTGGCATTGAAATGAATCCTTGAGCTTCAATTTACATTTACGTTCAAGCCTGTTACAGTAGGGGTTATATGGTTTTATCTCACTACAATTATTTTTATTGTCTTCTCGAAACAACAATAATTGCATGAAAGTACAAGTGCGATGCAAACACTTCGCACTCTCTAATCTCTCTCTCTCTCGCTCCTTCTCTCTCTCTCTCTCTCTCTCTCTCTCTCTCTCTCTCTCGCTCTCTCACGCGATCTTATATAACAAGAGTTGTTACAGTAAAACAAGGATGGCTATTGAGACGTTAAGATGTCTCGACGGAATTACGCAACCCGTCTCACGGCCTTTTTAAATTCTCTCGATACGTGAAAAACTCCGCAAGTAAAACCTTGCGGGAAAAGTTACCGTTTTAGGTTCTCCGTGTTCTGTGAACGTGTCATTTGTTGCGTGTCCTAATGGACGCCTGAAGAGATATTTACTCAAATGCTAAAATACTAGGCGAACTTTATGATATTTTTCTATTTAAAAAACTGCCAAGAAATTCAAATATTCTACTAAAAGTATTAACGCCCACATCAGTCAAACTTGTAAAGATGGATGATTTAAAAATTTCAAGCATGAACGGAAAAAAGTTGTTTCTTTTACAAACGTACAATTTTTTATAATATATTACAAGTTATTAACTCCCACATAACTTTTTTTCGTTCATGCTTGAAATTTTTAAAAATCCCATCTTTACAAGTTTTACTTATGTGGGCGTTAATAACATATAATATATTATAAAAAAATTGTATATTTTCTATTATTTTTTTCATTTGCTTAATTTTTTAAGAATCCATATTTAAAATTAATAATTATAGATCAAGTTTAACTATAATTTCTCTTTAATTTGCGTGTCTTTGTTATAAAAATTTTGCTGCAACAACCAAAAAGAAATGTACACATTAAAATACTTGTTCTCTAAAAATGCTTGATTTGATAGTTTTATTTACTTCTATTTTTACAGAAATAGCTTATTAATTTCAAAACTTTATGTTTACGTATACGTAAATAGCTTATTTAAAAATATATATCTCGCAATCGATGAATAACAAGAATTAGATATCTTCTCAGTTCATATTTCGAGTTTTTTCTCTTCTCTCCTCTCCCAATTTCACTATCTATACTGACTGTGTGTTATAATAACAACCACTCAGGTGGTTTCATATATCTTAACAAATTGATTGTTTTTTCTTGTTTACTTCTACGAAGTCAGAATGATATCGTTCTCTATGATACTAGAGAGAGGAACCTGGGAGAGAATCTGTTTTGTTTTGAAAAGTGTGGCATTATATTTCTCTCTAAAGGTTTCTCGCTTTTTTCGTTTATATTCGGACGTGTATTATAACATACCGGCGTTGATAACATTGTTGCCAATTTTAGCAAATTAATATGCCTGTATGAAATTCAATGTTGTAAATCAAGCTTTAATGCATTTGTTAAGCTGATACAGGGATTCAAATAGAGATTACTGTGAAAATATAAAAGCACAGATCTAAAAATGTTACAAAGTTGTTATATTTTAATGCTGGTTTTTACAATATGTTTACCCGTTTGACCAATATATTACGTGTTTAATATACTTGGGTGTCTGTTAATTATACATGTTGTGTATCCTGTTGGCTCCTATACCACAAGAGAAGTAGAGCGGTTTCGAAAATTACTGAAGTCGAGATGGGCTTTAATTCAAGCCACTATATTGTAGTAGAATTGCAGAAGAAATTTCTTCTCTTCAGAAACTAGCTGTAAGGTCACCTAAGTATTTTTCTTTTTGACTTTCTTGAAAAGAAATGGCTGATTTTACAAGATTTTCATCGGGTGAGTTTTATCAAACTTTTCTACTACAGTGGATTGGAGGGTTCTCAATCGTTTGGTATGGGATATATAACAACTAACTGGTGTAGGCTTATGCAAAGCTATTACATATATTGTAAAAGTCTCGTTCATTTATAGAAATGTCTATTTGCAACCCGATTAAAACAATGAATGTATTCAAACTTGACTGTAATATATAAATCAATGAGAGTTTCTCACAACTAATTAAGTAATTCCTTAATGTATATAACAACATCATATAACAACAATGAATATTACTTCTAGAGACTACAGATTCTGTAAAGTCTAAAAGTAATTCATTGTTATAAATTCATTCGAAATATTTGAGGATATGAAAGTTTTAAGATTTTTGATGAGACTGAGATAGATTCTTCAGATTAAAAGTACATAAAAAAAATTCAGATGTTTTGCGCATAATTATTATTTGACACGTCGTGATCCTATCTCATATGTCATTGTTACAATGTAGCGTGCTATTATTAACTTAAATAGCACGACTTGTAACATGATAAAGTCTTTCCTAGACAATGATGATGATTACTAAATTACTTGTTTCTAATATTTAAAAGATTATTTATTATACTTTTAACATTATTTTCCGTGTATATTAAGATGGAACCGTGTTTTTATTATTTTTGTGTCTATGTATCTATTTCATATCTTATTTTTAAGTTATCACTGCATGATAAAGTTATATAAGGAATTTTTAATTTGTTAAATTTTTAAATTTTTTAAAATTGTTTTTCTGGTGAATATATCTTTGATATAGAATGTTCGTATCTGTGACTTTTTGAATCAAAACAGTATTATTTCTTTCGTTTAAAGTAAGTAAGCCTATCTGACGGAAAACTGTTCTCCTTGAACAGACTTTTTTCTTAAGTATTATTTACATTAGTATATTAACACATTTTACTTTTATTCATTTTGCTGTCCAGATTTTAGTTTTCTTTTTTGCATAACATAAAGAGAAAAATTGTATGATTTCATTAATTTTGCTTACACCCGTCTACTTTAAATTAGATCGTTAAAATGCGATTGCTATTTTTATTGTAATCTTCCGATTTCATTGTTAGCTATAATAAAGTTTACAGATTGTGTTAAAAACACCGTAGATTTCGATAGATTTTGATTTTCGTAGATTTTGAAAAATAAACTTTCGCAAATAAACTTTCGGAAAGAAATTTTTTCAAAATGTGTAATGTATCCCACAATTATATAATATACTACATAAATATATTTTCGTTTAGTTTGACGATTTCCAGCATTCAATTTTCTTTTATTTGGTTCAATATTTGCTTCAGTAAATAGTTTCCTTGAGAAAAGTTATATTGACGAGCAGACATTGGGTATCAATGTGTGCTATCAGGTCGAATATTGACGCCTGGTGAACATATGATGAGATTATTTTATTAACACACGGTTTTGTTTTCAAGTCAGAGTGTTGTATATTTATGGTATTTAACGTCAAACGAGACTGTATCATACAGGGTTTGAAAATGTTTTAGATTTGCACAAATTAAGTTACAGATAGAGTTTATTATTTATGTTATTATTTGGAAATGTAACTGATAGTTTTGGGAAATCTTAAAATAGTCAAATAGATTTGAAGTTAACGGTTTATAATTAGACCACTATATATTACCATCATTCATTAAGTTGTAGGTATCTTACTAATCTTAAATATTTTACAACTTAATTTTAATTCGCCAATTCTTAAATAAATCATACAAGAGCTTCAATTTATTATAATCTGAAATATTATTTTTACGACATAAAAAGTTGAACATTTGGATGATATTGCATGCGAACTATTCTCAATTTGGTTTAGACAGTATAAAGGATTGCAAAAATTATTACATTGTAGGGGATATCGCTCCCATCGTACTCCCTTATACAAGAATCCAAAAATTGTCAATAGCACGTTTATATTTGTGATAACATTACTTTAAGAATAATAACAAGAATGTATAATATTTATCTTTCTATTCACTAGACAAACAGACAACTATTTTACTGAAGTTATAAAAAATTCATATGATAAAAAAAAAAAAAAATTTATATGATAAAAATTCTAACAAAGTATGATATCGTTTTTTTTGAGAATTTCGACAATCAACTATTTGAATGAATTATATAGTACATAAATCTAAAATTATTGATACTGTTAAGTTTTGATTTGGTTAATAAGTTTTACTGGCAACAACATTCTAACATATATTTTGAACGAAAAATTAAAGTTTTATTCTCATTTTTTAGTACGATGTTAATACAACATCCATTGTTTCTTCCTCACGAACTTGCGTATATTTATACTTGATAATATCCGCTCTACAACGGATATTGAGTAAAATGATTATGCTCCGCTCTAGGACTACATTTAAACTCAATCTATATGCGAAATCATTTATTGACAATCCATCAAGAGTCAAATTTTGAAAATTTTCTAAATTTAGCCTAAGTTATGTTTTAATGAATATTTTAGCAAAGAAATAGATCGTGATTGCGATTAGAATGTTTTCATCGCTTTTATCTGAACCATTTGCTAACGTTTAATATTAAGAATATAACAGACCTATTGCATATTTGTAATTAACTTTTAACATGTGGATTATAATTTGTTTACGTTCTTTGTAGTTTTACTTTTGAAAAATAACGGCACGTATTATTTTTACAATCAGCGAGTTCAACCAGAATATTACAATATATTGTCTGTTGTCATTAACTTCGTTTACTTAAAACTGCATACTACTGAATTACATCTAGCCGTAACATCCGAAACTAGACTATACTATATACATTTTTATCACAAATTCCATATTTAGAAAGATGAATAGTTACAATAATAAGAATTTATGTATATTCTATAATAAGAATTTGCTAATAAACTTCTGTGCAGGCAACGTCTTGGTGTGTTTGGCTGTCAAGGTAGAAAAACGTCTGCGAAACGAGACGAATTTATTTCTCGTTTCACTCGCTGTGGCAGATCTGCTGGTATCCTGCATCGTCATGCCTTGTTGTACTGTACAAGACTTCATCGGTTTGTAAAAAGATCATTTAATCAGATAACGTCCCGCTAGTAAATTACATATTTAAAAAAAAGATTTTATTTAAATTAAAATTATACAAAAACTTGAAACACAGGTTTTCGAAGACATGCGATTATGTAATATCAAATTATATCAAATTAAAATAATATTTCAGTGGATAAAAACATGTACTGGAGAAAATAGACTACAGTCTATGAGTATCGAATCGTATAATATTGCAGACAAATGTACTCGGGGACTTGTTATTATTAATAAATGTAAAATTAGTGATGGAGTTCTAGTAATTGCAATGTGTGTAGTCGTGTGTGTAGTGTAGTGTACATGCTGAATTATTGTCTAATTGAATTTATTGATTGTTTTTATTATTGATGAGTTAATGACATAGTACACTGTTTTATAATGACCATGCCTAAGAAAAATAATTAGCTGTCTATAGTTTATGATGTAGCCTATCCTCGAAAATGATACAGCTCACAAAACTAAACTCAAAACACTTATTACTGGTCGCGTATATCTATCGCTTCTGCGTAGTAACTCATACATCTTATTATCTCAAGCGAAATATTTAACTCTAGTACGATGTAAATATGTTCTCCACGTTGAGATGATAAATCTTTTGCTCCTGCCAGTCCTTGAGAAGAATTTATCTTCATTTTCAATCTGGTTCAGCAATCTTCTTCCTACAAAGCTAATGCTTCACACATCTCCTCTATTCAATGGCCTTATTACGCGATAGAGCGGACTATGCTATTTGATGTCACGAAGAATCGACGTTTAGACTGATAGGACGTCAGAGGATGATCATGTTTTGCATACTGTTCGATCTCAGAAGGAGCACGGGGCACAAAGGTGCAGTGAAGTAATACCAAAAGATGGGTTACTCTTGGGGATGGTGCATAATGTGATATAACGTCAAAAGTGTGCATAAAATATGCAACCGTTAAGTGGACATATGAAGTCTATAGAGTAACCGCGTGACAGAGTCGAGTATGTGCTTGTGAACATTTCATATAATTTAAACTTTAACAAAAATATAATATTATATAAAATTAGATAATTTTATATAAAAGTTCATTTATAATAGATGATAATAAATTATATAGGTAAGGTAATAAAAAATTGACATTGTCGGCTATATTACTTGCAGTGTATCAATCTTATTCACTGAGTGTTATAATTTTAAATTTTCCTTACCTTTGCAATAAAAAATGGAATCTAGTTTAGTATATATTCATTAGACACACGCAACTTTTTTCATTTTATTTTTTTTTTCATTAAATCAAGCATCAATTGTGCAGGAATTTTTGATTTAAATTCTGAGAAAGAAAGGACAGATTAAAGGAATTGATCTGAGAAAAGATTAAAATGCATTTTAGAATAAAACAGGTTTTGCAGTATAAGATGGATAAAAATGTAGCTCCCTACATTTTTTATCCATCTTATACTGCAAAACCTGTTTTATTCTAATGCATTTTAATCTTTTCTCAGATCAATCCTTTAATCTGTCCTTTCTTTCTAAGAATTTGAATCAAAAATTCCTGCACAATGTAACCCTGTAGGAATTGACTAATTACAGTCATATCTGATAAACCTTGTCCTATTGTGAGTCGATATCCATCTCATTAAACAAGGATAATGGAAAAATCTCGACAATGATTTTGACCAAAGAAGAGCAGTAAATCATTTATATTCAATCATGTTCTATATACATGGAGAGAAAATTGTTCGTTTACTATTTTACGTTATATTTGGTTGGGTTCTAGGACAAAATGGCGCCGGATAAAATGTCGCTGGACAAAATGTCGTGGGCCTAACCCTAACTCCTAACCCTAACCCCCCCAAGTGAAAAAATTTGCAGCGACATTTTTTCCACGACATTTTGTCCGCGACATTTTGTCCGGCGACATTTTGACCCATTTCTTCGTTATGTAATAAATTGCAGCTTTTACGATGAATTTCAAGAATAAATTGAAAACAAACTAAACAGAGTTTTACAAAGTTTAATTTAGTATTAATAGAGTCCTTTTTAATTTAATGTTTGAGTTTCAAACAAATCTGAAGTTAATTTACTGCAAAAATTATTCACAATACCTGAAATTTTAATGCTTGAAATATGAATTCCTTTTAAGACACTTTAATATGTTTGTGTTATTATTTCAATTTGAATTTAATCAGTGAAGTATCAGAGTCTTAATTAATTTCATAATTTCACTATTGTTATCATATCTGTGATGACGATAGGCATAATAATAATATATTATGATATACATCATATTACGATATGCTGTGTACAGATCAGAGCCTCGTGTTACATATTAACTACGTGACAAAATGTCACGTAGTGCACAAAATATGTCACCTAGTCATGTCATTCTGAATAGCACTAC
>JAQIXG010006148.1:0-10615 GCA_034700105.1 Oconnorella tubifera
AAATCATTTATTTCATAAATCATTTATTTCATAAATCATTTATTTCATAAATCATTTATTTCATAAATCATTTATTTCATAAATCATTTATTTGGTAAATCATTATACGATTTTGTGATAATAAATATATAATTATTTTGAGCAATTAAAGTAATATCACAATTATATTATGATTGTTTGTGAGATTTTATTAAATGCAGCATTCCACCTCTTTGATATGATACAATGTTATACAGTATTTTATTATATTTTGTGCTAACTTATAGAATGATTGTATTTTCGTACAATATGTACGTTATTTTGTACATTTTAAGCATATTATCTGAACAAACAACTGATAATTAATTAATTGATTGATTGATTAGTTAATAAATTGATTGATTGATTGACAAGTTGATTAATTGATTGATAATAATGGATTGATTGAGTTAGCATTTGAGAAAAAACTTTTTGGATATAGTCGCTTTGTTAAAGGGTGCATCAAATTAGTAAAATATGTCTTTCCATGGGACTCGAATCCGGACCTACTGGTTTAGAATTACTGTTTATTAAGAATAAACTGATACTAACTAACTAATTAATTACATTTCTATTTAATGTTAACTCTAAATGATGCATTGTTATTACTTAATACAGCTTCAATAGCAGCATTTACTAGATTTTATTTTCTATGTATATTTTATCGAGGGGCAATTTTTTATTTTGTATCAAGTTATCAACCTCTGTATTATATTGCTTGTTAGTTGCATTTTTTGTTGTAATTTAATGTATAATCTTGAACCAAACTTATTTATACAGTAATATATATTTATTATCTATGTAATACCATTGGGTTAACATTTATAATTGATCTTGTTTTCATAATTTAAGTCATTTTTGTAGTTTAACATTCCGTTTATAAACATTCTAACATTTTATTTCGTTTTATACTTATATTCTTTGTTCTTTACTTTCTCTATTAATTTTCTTTTTCTTTCGCTTAAAGTTTTATTATTATTTTGATTTTGCTTATTATGACATATTTTAATTCAGATAATGCTTTGATTTACATTGAAATGGTATTTGTATTGTTTAAATAAAATTCTAGCATTCCTATATTGATGTTATATGGGGTGACATGACATAATGTACACAGAAAAAATGTTTCATAGACATAAGGTTTACGATATTTGATTTATGACATTATTATGGTTAGTTTAGGACTAAGGTTAGGGTTAAAGTTAGGTTTAGGATTAGTAGTCCTGTTGGAAATAATGTTGTGGGTCATTTGTCTGTGTACATTTTCGCATGATTCTGTTATATTGACTAGATTTAATGTTGTTCTGCTTATAATTGCTGCATTAATTGTGTGTGTATTTAATTAACTTAAATATCATTGAAAGATGATATTTCATCTTTCTCTGCTTGATTGTTAAAAACTTTTATTTAATATCTAGATATCTGTATAGAAAGTTGAAAAATATTGACTCGATGAAATGCGCCTTGTTTGCTCAAGGGTGTATCAAGTTAGTGATTAATACGAATCGAACCTGCATCTCTTGGTTCAGTTTTTTGAAGTCTACCTTTGTTCATAAGTCACTGAATACTCCAAATTTCATTTTAAAAATCTGTCAAATATTTAATTACAATTCTAAAGTATCAGATTAAGTATATTTATAGACAGTTTTCTTGTAAAAAACATGACAGGATTTTTCTTATTTTGTCACCATTTTGTTTAAAATGGCTGACAATAGGAAATTTTAGTATTTTGTTTGTTTTGAACTAATATGCGAAAATTTATTTTTTATCGTTTGTTATTTCGAAATGATTAACACAGTTATTAATAAGTAATTTTATCAGTTATGATTTTTGTAATAAATTCCTAGACTGAATAAATGAACAATTATGGAAAAGTGCAATAGCTTGTATGTATTTGTTCAATTTTTAACAAGTATAATACTCAATTTGTAACTTGTGTGCTTGACTTTAAATAGAGTAACTTTTGTAATTTGATCTGACTCATTGATAATAAATACTCGCTTTTATGTTGTTTGCGCTTGTTAGTTTTAATATATAATTACTTAAAGTAAAATCACACAAAAAATAATTTAACATAAGAACAGTAGCTAACAAAAGGGGGTCAGGTAGCTAACAAGAGGGGGGAATCTATAAATTCAATTGGGTTGCTCGAATTCTTTTATAGAAAAATGACAGTAAGCTGATTGCATTGATAAAGAATAAAAATATTATTCTAGTATGAAAGTCTGCTTGAGCATCATTTTAAACCAGATTGTACGAAACCAAACGTTACAATTATAGGCCTACCAAACATGTAATTTTGCAACTTTTTATAAATAAAGTAGCGATACGCTAGATGCAATGACGCGTTATAAAATAGCGATGAAAAATCGATCTATCGGATATTAATACTTAGGGTTCGGGTTCGGTTAGATATGCATTGTTTACATGGTATGTAAAACAATTATTAAGTTTCTGTTTGTCCAAACTGAAACTAATGTGTATAATTTCTGGAAATAAACATTATTATCTGCTTACATTGGGAATAATTACAAGTTATTTAATGAATAACTAAAGTTAAATTGATGCATTCGGAGCCGTTATTATCGTAGTTTTCAATTCAAATTACTGCAATAAACACGCGTACAAACTTTTATTTAAAGTTTTGTTGCGACTAGTTCAAATGTTTTTAATTTCTCGTTTGTTACAGTCGGCTGAGTATGTTGCTTGAGGAATTCAGTACAGCGTTGGCCTAAAGTCTCCCACGCTAAAGTACTTTACAAGTCTGCTCTTTGTCGCAGAGTAGTAGTGCATTGTAAAAACCACAAGGCGATATTTATATCTGTTCTTTAGTAAATTTCAAAAAAGAGAGTAACCAAACCATTGAGATTGCTAAATTCTGAATATTTCGATGAGTGTATTAATGTGCTTACAATCTTTTAGTACAGTAACATATATCAGACATTATGCATGTTATATATAAGCATGTTTAACAAACGCATTATGCATGTTGTTTCATATAAGCTACATCAACATATAATATATTGAAATAGAAATAAGCATCTTCTTGTTAACTCATAATTTAAAAGAAGTTATGTTATAAAGATTGTTATTTAACGTCACATCAGCACAACAAAAGCTTCAGTAACAGAATAACTAAAATTATATAACATCGATTACAACAAGATAAAATCAGATATTTGTAATTCGGCAATTTGTAAATGATAGGATGCAGTAGTAAAATGATGTAAAAACGATTGGTTTTAAATCAAATCTGTGGCAAGATATCAAACAAAAAGAAGATTCTGACATAAAAATATTTTAAGACCACTAGTACTATTAGACTTTTTAATACCGAATGAATTGATAGTAGCCTACACTGTCAGACTGTCTTAATAAATAATCAATTAGCTTATCAAAGATTTTGACAAAGTGATTAAACATCTGGACTATAGGAACAGACAGGTACAATATTCGATTCCTTTATACTGTTCGAAAAATAATTTATGCACTTTATATTATCGTAATATTAATATATCAAATAAATCAAATATAGTTAGCCTACTACCAATAAGTCTGCATCAGTATATGCTACAATATTATGTTAGGCTTATATTATTATCTATATACAGTACAAAATTAAATTCTTTGTAAAATAACATGATGATTTTTATAATTCTTTATGTTTCTGTCGAGTTACATTTTAAGTTGTTTCGTGAATGTTCTCAGTATTTATTTCTAATTAGTTATACACGTTAAATGTTCAATAAATACACGTGGCGATCCATATGCAGGACTAGTACAACATTGTTTGCTTTCTATTACTTATTATTGCGTAACATTTGAATTGAATTTAATATAAAGCCAGATCTAATCCGATTGTTATAATACTTTCAACAGTTGCAAGAAGAGCTTTTCATATTCGAGGGGTGCGTTAGAGTCATTTAAAAAACTGGACGATCTTTAATCTGCAACTTCACATTTCGACCAGAACTTAGAAATAAAATCAAAAAGCTAATCGTTTTGAAGATTAACCTAAAAAATTAAGTGTTAATAATATGATTAGAATTTTTCGCAGAGTGGTCAAAAGCAACTCTCCCTCCACTCCGCCACCGCTTCCTGTCTATAGGTTTAAACTCGGAGATTTGATCGTATGAACTAGTCCTATATTAGTTGAATAGAGTTTTAAAAATACAAAATATAATATGAAATAAAATATGCGCAGGCACTCTATGCAAAATATTTTATAGTTTATGTATTTTATAGTTTTATTGTATTATATCTGTCGATTCAATAATATTTTCTTACAAAAGATATAAACTGCTCATTTACAACTGATATCTTCCTTTCAAATTACAACATTTGAATAATTCGAGTATTTCGACATTTTTAGATTTTCACTTTTGTGTTGCAATTAGTTAATTAATATTTCTAGTTTTAAAAGTTTCGTGTATGCTATATAGGCCTCCCCTGGAACAATAACAATTTCTTAATCATTCTGAAATATAATCTTAAATGTGTTAAAAGATGATTTATTAGTAAAGTTGAATAAATATATTATTACTACTGTAGCCTACTGTATAATAAATTATGAGCTTTTTTAATATTGAAATTCACAATTGGATATTTCAGATCTTATATATATATGGTATTGAATTATATTTACATTATACTATAGGCATAGATTTTAATGCTTCCAAAGCCTTCTATTATACGCGTAAACTCAGTGGCACCGCTACACTGTGTCAAGGCAGGTCATTTGACCTACCAAAAATCCAAATGACCTGCTTAATGACCTGCCGTACAATCGTACAATAATACAATATATGCAAGATATTATTTCCTCCGCCTTCAAATGCAAAGCATCCTAAATTATTAATTAATAATCAAATTGTGTACAGGGCGCCGCCACTGCCAGCTGGCAGCCTACACGCTGTTTAACCGCAGCAGTATCAGTTGCAGGACACTAGCCCGGAATCTGACCCCGCTGTTGCGTGGCAGTGGCACATTGTAAATACTGCGTTTCACACTACTCAAACTGTCTATACAGTATAAGCAGTGCTAAATTTCTGCTGAACAAAGCATTAGAGTACAAGGCGATTAGTGTTAGCAACCAAGTTCTGCGAGTACTTGGCACCAAATACTCGCAAAAAAACTTGGTAAATGTACTTTGCTTTATCAAGTTTTATAAAAGAACTTGGTAATTTACTTTACTTTACCAAGTTCTATAAAAAACAGTACTTTTACTCTTACTTGCCAAGAAAATAAAAAATTACCAAGTTTTACTTTTACCAAGAAACTGCAGCAATATCCAAACTGTTATTTATCCAAACTGCGGGATAGCGTTAGCTTAACTATCAAAGAATGCAATGACAATACAGTGAAAATAAACTAAGGAAGGTTACATGTAATTAATTACTCTTTCTTTGTGGCATGTTTTAATCGGGGTTGGTATGCTAATATAAAATTTGAGTTTTCAGCAATTTAGCTCAATTTAATTACTTCTATTGGATTTGGATCTGACCTGCGTTATAAGTCATCCGACCTAGGATGACCTGCTAATATTTATAGTCTGGCGGCGCCACTGCGTAAACTTAAATCAAATTGTGATTTTTTATTATACTAAGCTTAGAATATAAAAATTCTATTCAATCAGGAACGTAATTCAACTTTTTGCGGGTGGGGGGAAAACGTTTATCAAAAACAGATGATCTTTCAACTTAATTATACCTTTTCTGTTCATAATTACAATTTCTTTATCTTTTACTACAACACTTCTACTATTTATTGTATTAAAACTCTCTGTAAATTGTACACAGCATTCTATATGAACATTGCTAATGATTGACAAAATGAAATACTGTTTCGATTTTTTTACAATTACAATTTACCTTTCGTAAGGGAGCATTTTTTATAAAATGCACCTTAAACGCAGTTCTTTTTTCACATATACATGTACAAAAATTACTTTCCAAAATCAGAAGATATGTAAATTACCTGCCCTTGCACCTCTCCCCTCCCCAAATGGAAGGGAAATCAGTCGAATGACGTCTCTTCATTCAACTGATAAATACGAAAATAAAATTAACTTTCTTAAGAAATACTGTTTCGGTTTTAAGTTTTTTTACTCGCTCTACTGCGTCGCAAAAACACGTAACAAAACTGGGCCCTTAACAAATAACATCTTTCTCTTAAAATACAAATTCATTGATAATACAAGAATCATTCAAATCCTGAATGTAAAGTTAACAAATAGGAGTCAGGTTTGCAAGAGCGAAATTCAATAGAATTTTTTAGTATAATGCCATTATTGCATGTGAAGAACTGAGTATGGCAATTAAACTGAGACTGCTCGCAAAATTTTGAATATACCTGGTACTGTAGTATTGAAGATGGGCTGATGATTATTGTAATACTTGTACGATATCATTGTGATAGTGCACTATTCGGCTATAAAATAAAAATAACTATATAGATATTTCATTTTAGCTGAAATTTAGTAATCCTTTATAAGCTTTCATACAAATTGATATTTTGATGTATATCTTACTTTAACATACTAAAATGAATTCTACTTATAATTACTATTATTGCCTAGGCCAAATTTGCAACAAAAAGCTGAAATTTGTCATAGAAATAAATTTTATGAAATTACTTCATAAAAATCATGAATTATAATTATAAATAACCGTAAAATTCAATGCAGTATTGATCAAATGCTGTTTATAAAGTTATGTTATCAACAATTCTTACATCCATAATTTGATATATATGCTGATGATTATAATCGTATTTTTTTACTGTGCATTCTCTGTTTTAAAGAGATATAACTGTCTCGGGTCCGCGACTATTCAGTCCTGCCGATTCAGTCCACTTAGAACACTTTGATATCACTTTCAAATCGCTTTGAAATATCTTTATAATCACTTTCTGCTCAGAGAACTGATGAAATTTAAACTTTCTCGTATCCATCCAAAAGTAATTTAGAACTAAATTAAAACTTTAACCGTAATTAAAATCACAAAAATAAATTAATCAGATGGATTATAGAAGCTAATGCTATATAAATGTTTATTTCTTAGATATCTATTAATTAGATTTCTTAGATAGTTAACAACATTGGTTTTATTGGCAGATTTTGTCATTTATGTCTGATTTTATGATTACATTAAACTTATATTAATGTTATTCAATGACATTTTAGAGGAACAGCGATTAATAACATGAAGGAAATTAAAAGGCTGCGCCAACTACCAGCGTTAGAAACAGTCATTCTATCGCGTAAGTTACAAATAATTGTTAAACCCCTTGCAATAGAATGGGTCCGCGACTATTCAGTCCCGCCGATTTAGTCCCGACGATTCAGTCCCGCCGATTCAGTCCCTCCCAATTCAGTCCTAGCCGATTCAGTACGAGCCGATTCAGTCCCAAGATTTAATTGTTAGGGTTAGGGTTAGGGTAACTTAAGCCTAATCCTTACCATTTATTCACAGACTTCACCGATCAAGACTGTGATGTGTCAACGGGCTAACTAGTTCTAAATAGAGTAAATATTCGAAGGGTAGTCACTTCGCAAGCGTACTTGTGAAGCGAGATCAACAAATATTACGTCAGTTCAATAGACAATTAAATCTTGGGACTGAATCGGCTAGGTCTGAATTGGACGAGGACTGAATCGGCGGGATTGAATAGTCCTGTTCCGAACTGTCTCATATTAGATGTCTATATAAATTATATTGTATTTTAATATAATTGTTTAAGACTACAGTATCATAACTACGTTATTTTAATCTTGTTTTGATGGTTGCTTCATTTTTACAACAACTACAAAACCAACACATGTAAACTTTAACAAAGTCATTTGCCAACTCAACTCCTACAATTTTGTAACAATCATTTTTTTATAATAAATATAAATCGTGTAAACTTTTTAACTTTGTATTGCAATGCGACTGATATTTTGCGAGTCGGTGTATAATATAATATGTCATCATTAACCAGGCTTTTGTTAAAATGTTGCGTTGGCGCCGCATTCACAATGTAAAGAAAGTCAGGCTTTTGGTTAGGCTTAAGTTTAATGTTGAATCTTTTCTAAAAAAAAGTCTAGCCGATTGAGTTTACACGTGGGATGATAAAAAAATGCAATTGCTCAGGTTAAAGAAAAGCATGATCTAAGTTGAACATTATGAACTAAAACGCTGAATGTTTCAGGTTTTTTGTTTCTAAAAAATTTATATTATCTAATGTCGATACGTTTTTATAATTAATAAACAATCTTTTAGAATGATATCTAGACTTGCTTAAAATATTTATGTCGAGTTAGTTAAAATTTAAATTGTTAATTAAATATTGTTATTAACTTATTAAGCATGGTAAAATCAACATTGTGAGAAATTTTTTTCATTGTAACTTTTCAGAAAGAACAATTTGTATCCCTTATCAAGCCCTCTATTCAACATTTTTCTGTGGCGCCTCATCCATGGTCGTTTTTGGGGGGCAGGGAATTTGTACCCCACCTGAATTTAAAACTAAACTATTTGCATATATGTTAACTCATTTGTGCAACAATGTATAGTTTATGTACAAAAATTTACAAGCCGGTAAGTCGGTTATTGACCTACACCCTCCTCAAAAACTGTATGGAACTCCTGGCTTCATCTTAAATTTAAAATAAAAATCTCCCAGCTTCTAGTTATTTTTATACAAGACAACTATATAATTCTGTTTTTACAGTAATTGTATTCAATTCAATGACAAAATTTTTCCATTATTTTGTACAACAATTCTATATAGTGACATAATAATAGGCCTAATCTCCTTCGCAACATTAAACCTCATTTGACAGTGATCAGATTATGCGAGATCATCAGCTGTTTCAATCAAATAAAGTCGCTCGCTGTCTTAAACCATTATACCGAAGCGATAAGTATTCACCTAATGTGTTACTTCGAAGTAAGCTGCAATCCCTTCCCCATCCCCCCTCCCCCTCAGGAATTATATATTGTACATCGTCACGGTACATTACATAGACACATTGAAAAATAAATTATGAAATTAAATGAAATTAAATCACAAAAATGCACATCATATAGGTTTGAGAATTTGATGTTAAATATGTAAGCTGCAAAATATTTGAATGTACATATTTAAAATAAAGTTTGTACTTTGTATGTAAGTTTCATATATTATATACATATATAAAATACAATATGTAAATTACACTTAAATCAAATTCTGCACTAAGAAATCGTAATTATTATACGTATGAATACTGCGTCAATAGATAGATTAAACTGGTAAATGTAATTTAAAATATCATTATATTATAAACGACAGTACTTACTTATGTCATTCAAATTGACTCTTTGAAAACTGCTAAATCTCGAAATCAATGTTCAAATTACAAACACGTAGACTTCAAACATTTTTTAGCCCCCCCCCCCCAGCCGCTCAACCCCCCACGCAATGTTACGCATATCGGATACGTATACAGTCTGGCCGGGTGCGGAGGCGGTCGGCTGGTCGCTGCCGACCGCCTGATAGCTCGAACCCGTGAGGTCGGTCACGCCTGGTCGACCAGGCAAAGCAAACTTAAGATATCTCGCTATCAGCTGCTTCATTCGATTATCTTATCGTACAACGGTCTTTCTTTCTCTCCTTCTCTCCTTCTCTCTCCTTCTCTCTCTCTTGGTCAAGGGACGGCCAAGGGGTTCTTTCAGTGAGCTGACGACGGGGCAGGCGGAGTGGGATAGGAATAAAAAAAATAGAAATAAACGAGTTAAGGAAATATATAGAAGTTTCAAAAGTTGGCTTAATTACAATATTAAGCAAGATAACAAAGTTTTTGGATTTACGTGAATTTGTAACATTTGAGGTTAGTAAATGTTTAATTAGTACTAATCGACTATTAAATTTATTTTATTCAATTTAGTTTGATTTATCCATAAGTGCATTTGTTTTATAAGTCAAAAATGTTGGTAATTGATTAAGCTATATATACATTATTTAGTAAACAATAAACATTTTGGTGCTTTTTCTCTCAACGGTAAAACGGACGTTCTGCTTTAACAAGCGACAACGCATGCGAAATTAAAGATATTGTTCTTTTAATAGTTTAGAATTGAATTTCTAATTAATTTCTAGTTTTTAAATTTCTTACATTTTTAACCTTATCTTGCTTTTTGTCGATGATTATATACCAAGGCTTCGACGATTAACAGTGAAAATATATTATTAAAAGACACCAACTGTACAAACTTTATGCCATAATATTACTAGAAATCAAATAGATAGTTAAAAAGACTAATAACAAGTAATAAATTTTTAAAATATATATGCAATTAAAAAAACAAGATTTGATTAATATTTAAATTATATCAGCAAAGAGAAAATTTAAAATCAAAATATTTAACTATTGCGATTGTATATTGCTATTTAAATTAAATTTTAGCAACGCTGCACTTTGTAAAAACGCCTTTTGCAACTGTCCAAAGTTCTGCGATACTTGATTATAAATAATTTCAGTTATAGACATAAAATTGTCGCATTGCTCATCAACTGAGAAAATGTTGTCGTTATCATTTACATCCAATAATAATAATCACCTATGACTTTATAA
>JAQIXG010006149.1:0-10614 GCA_034700105.1 Oconnorella tubifera
GCGGAGTCAACCTTCCCTCCTCTGGACACGACGTACGTCTGTCTACTTCTGAGACCCATCACCTTATTTGATTTGCATATAAAGGAACAGCTCAAACAAACTCACAAAACAGAATGAATCGTTCTGAGAAGAACAGTCAATCACACACACAAACAAAACTGACAAATTGATAGCTCTGAGAAGAACAAATCAATCAATCAACAAATCAAACTCACAAATTGATAGCTCTAAGAAGAACAAATCAATCAAATCACAAAGCAAAGAGAGATCAGCAAAATTGAACAGTGAAGAATCACAATACAACAGCTCAGTCTGAAAGAAATGCAATAATGACGGCCAGAATTAAATTGCAAGCCTTCTAATAGCAAATTTTATTAGAAAACTATAGCAACATGTAATTAACACAGTTTATATAGCCCATATTTTATAATCTTAGGCTTGTTCTCGAGAACAAGAGTAAAATCATTAGACTAGAAATTCAAGCAATTCAAGCAGTCGTATAAACTTGAACAGATAAACAAAGACAACAAAACTGGTTAAGATGAAGCTATCATCTAATGAAGGAATTTATATTATTTTCTACCACCTATCTATATCTTCCTACCCCTCCCGCTAGATCTTCCCTTACTAAAAATATATTTGTTAATGCCGCTAAGTCATATATTATGCCTCTGGCAATTTGACATTGTGTCGATGCGATAAATATGCAGAAAATTGTGGAAGGCTATTGAATGCAATTTTAATAAAATACGTTCATTGTTATAATTACTCAGCCATATGTAGTCGTATACATTGTAGCTTGTTATTAATTTAGATCAAAATTTATTTATAAATATACAGCATTGACATTATGGTAGATAAGTAATTGTTGACAGTCGCTATTGTGCTTCTATTAATATTTTCTCGAAAGTTTTAAAGAATCGGAACTGAAATATTTAAGGGTTGCAACTTGTAAGTGATTTTGATGCAAATGTCTGGAATAAGAAGGTATTTTTGACACAGATAACTATTAAAAACAGTCTAACAACCGGAATACATCCAATCAGCTTGTCGATCACTCTTCCAAATTGTATCAGCTGTTCAGTTTTAGTATCAGCTGTTTGTCTACAACTCTGCGACGCCAAGTCTAACAATGCCTAATTGTTTCTCGATCAATATTGAGGCAGTCGTGTTAGGACTAGGCTTGATTCCTGAAATGACTGAAATTTAGAGGTTAATGTTTATATTGTTCTCACAATGTTTTCCATATATTCAAAATGAGGCAATTAATGCCACTCGAAATTTTCTTGATGTTCTATGTGGCTGAACATAAATAGAAATGTGTGACCTCAGCTGACCTAGTGACCTAATAGCACGAACGTGCTGTAGCCGCAGGCGCATTGACTACTATGGCTGACAGCTCGCACGCAATCTCGTGCTAGCAGCCTGACAGCGCCATAAACAGGCTACGGCGTCAAAATAATGGCCATTCCAGAATAATTCATTTAGTTCTCTGATGTAAAGTGATATAAACTTTAATTAAATAAAATATACGCACGATTAATAATTAGATAATTGTCCAAAGGATCTTCAAAAAATTAGTGAAAGCTTATTTTATATTACTCGCATGCTGTAAGATCATTTAAAATATTGACGCCTATACGCTTTACTTGGAACGACCACGCAGTTGCTTGGCTCTACAGGGCCTACTGCGGGGCCGTAGCGCAAGTGCTCTCCGTACGGCAGCGCGTATTGATTGCGGCGCGCTGAGAAAGGCGTAGCGGGCTGGCAATGCCTGGCATGGGTTAACACACACACACACACACACACACAACAAACAACGCGCGCGTCAACAAGTGCCCATTCAAAGTGGAAGATATCATGTACTATTTGGATTTTAGATGGCGCTGAAAGTGCGCGAAGGTTTGGTAGGGAAACGTTTTGCGTCGTTAAAATCCGGTGAATTTAGGAAATTAGGCGAATTGGGAGGATTGAAACCTGCAGAGAAATATAGGTCTAATAACGGCTGGAAATGTGGGATTATTCGGGCGGCGACGCATAAAGACTTGGCTGACTTGGATATTAAGGTCAGTATATTACACTCATTTTACTAATTTTACTAGGTGAGACGGGAGGAAGGAGGGGGGGGGGTAACGTATTGTGGGTCTTAATCTCTCATTCCAGGGGATCCAGAATGAGGAGGGTTGAGAGAGGCGATCGATTCTAGTGATTTGATTATTTGGTCACATAAATAAATACAAGAGAAGAGAGAACTCCTCGATTATAGATGTTGCTGTTTTTAGTTTCTGAGTGATACCCACTACAGAGAAAGAAGTTTTTCATATTATATATCATACTTTCCATAAGATAAAGGTGCGAGAAAGGCACAAATGCAATATCAGATTATTTTATTTTTGAAATGTTTGATATTTCCCAGCTAAATGAATTTAAGTCATCAATGTTTTAAATATATATTTTGAAATAATTTTTTTTTATGCTTTTCACAATACAGAAACGCACAAATAGTCAAAATTAATTAATTTTTTATCATTGTCCAGGTGTTTTAATAAGTAAGGCATTGTGCTTTGTGTAGCTAATTTTTGATAGCTATGTGTGCATTCTTTCATTGTTCAACCATCTGCTTCATGTAAGCCTACAATGGTATTTTGTCAATAGATATAAGTCACATTTAATTATAATTATTTCTATATTAAAAGGCACTGTGATATATCACTTAGCTAATTGATTATTGTTATAAATATTGAGATTAGTCTTGATAAGAGAAAGTGGTGAGGATTAATCGTCATTAATCTATTGAACAATGATATAGTAGTCATTACTTAACAAATGATGTATAGATTGTAATTATAAACAAACTTGTTGAAGCAAAAGCACTCGAGTCAGTCAATCGTTAATGATGTTAAAACAATGTCTAATATCCATGTAAACATTTTTCATAAATCGATTACCAATTTAGTTAATTGTATTTTAAACACTAGTAAAATAAGAATATTCTCACTCTATACCAAGATTTTTTAATATTTTTTGTGCATTAAGATGCGATTTAATTGCTTTTTGTTAAAAATTACTAAAGATTACATGATTATGTATTGTTCAAAATAATTGTTGGTGTGATAGTAATATATGTATATCATTATATATGTAACACAAAGATAAGAAAACATTAAAAAGAGTTAATACAAAAGAATCAAAGATGAAAAGCTTTAGATGGCATGCAACCATGAATACTATAAAAAATAATAAATTCTAAATGTCTATTCTATGACGCTTGTATCTGATGCTCACAGTTGTCTATTAGGTTATTGATGGCAATGAATATCTATGTAACTCACTAGCACTGACTTCAGTAGTAATACTATTGCAGTTACGCTTGGTCTGATTCATTATTCTAACTTGGCATGAGACATGTTTGTATTTGAATGTCGTCACGACCCTGGCCTCAAGCAGACCATTTATCATTTGATATATATTTAATAAAGTATACTTCATAATCTGGTATGTCTTTACTGTCACTGGTTCCAAGTTGCCTGACGTTCTGTTGTTAAACTTTATAGCAATAAAGGGTTTTATCTCTATGAAGAAACAGATTTGCGTCACTTTTTAGGATTCATGCAGTCTGAAATGAATTTTTTCTAATGAAATATTTTTATTTTAGTCATTATTGAGTTAAGTAAGAAGCTGAAACAATATTTGGTAGACCTTTTCTTTAGTTCTTGCATTGCAATTGTGGTATTCGTTGGGAAAAATTATAATTTTTATGCAGAATAAAATGTCAAGTAACTACAATTTGTTTAGTGAAGAATCTATGGGAATTTAATACATGAATTGATTAAATCTGTATTGTTCTCATTACCTAAATTCTTTGCATAAATGCTGCAAATATCTTAAAGACTTTTTCTCTCATAAGGGTCTCATTATCAAATAATTTACAACTGATTTCAACATGGCTGTTTTTGATGCGATTTCGTTTGCCTACAGCTTATTGCTTGTTCTCTGACCTGACGATATAAATCTCCGGAAGTCGGTCGATCAGAATGGCCCAGTGTTTCCAACCAAAGTCATTCATTATTGATCCAGTGTGCAGACTGCAGAACAGACGAGGGCAAATTGCTGATTGAAGCCTCAGCTCCCTCTTCCAAGTAATTCAGTTGTGCTGTGTTTCCAGGAAAGCTCTATGGTGTACGCATGCAATATTGCTACACGGTGACGTTTATGTCGCGAGGCTTGCTACTTCTTCTCCATGATTTGTGCGGACTATCCTAAAAACTAGCTCATTAAATGCACGAAAAGTGGACGTTTTATAGCATTCATTTCATTCTTTGATTTATTAATTTCCTGTTAATTTGTCCTCTAGATCGTTTGATGATTGCATTCGTCTGCAAATTTATGACAACAATTACTAGTTGCAGCGATTATATTTAAATAAATTTATTTTATGTTTGTGAATAATAATTATTCAACTAACATAAATGTTAATCGTTATAGATAAGAATAAAATTATAAAAAGAAAATGAACAAAAATCTAGGTGACGATGTCTGCGTCAAATTTTGCTTAACTAAATCCAGATTACAAAAATTATTTTCACTTGATTTAAAATTTTAAATATATTTTTATATTCTTTTTAGCATAATAATTAACTGCCTTGAAGTATTACTAATTTAGATATCTGTATAGCATTAGACAACATCAAAGGCTATGAATATTGTAAAAGTAATAAAATCCTACATGATAAAGTGTACTCAAAGTCAATTGAGATTAATTATAATTATTAGTTTAATAAGGCCAACTTATTATTCACTGATCTGAGGAAATACATTTATTTGTAAATTTATTTGAGATGCAATATTCTAGCGTATACGCTGTATACGTACACTGTAATAGTCTCAGTAATACAATATAGTTAATTGTATTCATTAAGGCTTTGTTTTTGTCACTCCAAGTCCTTGTGTACATTAAATATGTAGCGTATTGCGTTTGTATTGAGTCAATACCTTATTGTAGTGTATTGAAATAAATCAATACAATACAATAATGCTTGTTCATATTTGTGCTCTCATGCTATAAAGCTAATTAATACTTTACGATATAGACTGTAGCCAGCCTGATATGTTTGTTAATAAAGTTTTTCACACAGAAGCTGTGTTCATTATAACTGTTAACACTCAACGACTAGTTCTTTTACAATGTTCTATTCTGAAATATTTATTCAATTACGATTTACAAATATTATGCTTTGAAGTTTATTTTTAATATATTTATAGTTACTTTTCCTTAATTATAATGACTTTAAGTACGTTTTCAGTATCGGTCACAATAAGTAACAGTTATAACTATTCAGACAAATATTTACAGTTTAAACTTTAAAGTGATGATTAAATTTGTGATTGTTGACAATTTATTGTTGATTTTTTAATGATTAAATTATTTCTTTGATTTACTTATTATTAGTTTATGTAAAATATCAAGTACAAGACTTAGTGTTCTAAAACTAAAAACAGATTTTTAAAATTTTGTAAAATTGGGCATGATTTCTTTATGTATTAAAAGAGTTAATAATTTTGTTTAATCAGTACTATTATATTTAACTTGGTATGATTTATTTGCAAGCAGATATGTTTCTAATAGTATGTCTTGTTTTGTGTATATAGGTATATAGTTAATTGTTGCATAGTTCACATTGATCGTTTGTTGTAACCATTTAAAAATATTGCATATTTTAAAATCAGTTCAATATATATTATTTTACCAATTCTTTTAAAAGTATTATCATAAGTATGAAGTGTTTTAACAAAACTATTTATCTCTGAAGTTAAGTACCTTTTATACACTTACTTTGAGTCACTTTGCTCTGTTAAATGATTTAACTTTTAGTTGTTAACTATTTCTTAACTTTTATATTTTCAGGTACCGTATACTGTATGCGTTTAGCTTGGATTAAATTACAACTCTGTAAAATACATTTGTCACATATGTCTAGTGACGTTAAAGGAAAGATTTTTTACAAATATTGCGCTTAGTAAGGTTCACACTTAGTGCTTGCGCTTTGTTAAACTATAGAAGTTTAATGCGTTACCCGGTTAGACTTGTAGATTGTGCCAAAATAACCTGGTATCAATAATGCAATAAACTAAACTAAACGTTTTTTCACATTTTTATGAGTTTGTAGCGGAGGAAATTTGACACCTAACGAAAAAAATTTACTTGAATATCTATGTTACTTGAAAGGCTAACAATAAAAAATCTTCAATCATCAATTTAACCTAGAGATTAATATTATTGAGATTATAGAATTTAGCAATATCTTTATTAAAGATATAAATGATCTTAAAATATATGCATTATATTAACTCCTAGGACCACGAGATCAAAGAGAAATCTTTTTTAAATATTATGTACTTGCCTTCAAGAGTGTTTGCATGCTATTCTTCTTGGATAATAAATTGAGTAGTAATCTTGAACACAAAACGGCATAACTTTAATAGAAATTAAGCAATTTATTTGACAAAATTGTAAAATTGTTCCTATGTAAATAATATTGGTTTACGGGTTGAATTGAGATTTCGAATTGAGGTTTTTAATAAAAATTTCATAATTTTTGAACGCATTGTGTTATCAAAGTGAACATTTTTTAGTAAGATTTTAATTTTCTCATCTGCAGAGTAAGAAATTTGAAAATATGTTTATTTTTGGTTTAGTTGACTCAATTTTGACAGGGTCTTATTTTTGACTGACCCTGTTTTTAGTTCAAAATTTCCAGAATATTCATTACGGCTTTGTAGACTATTATAGTATATTAAAGTACAAGATTTATACATGAATATATTTTATGATGCAATAGCAGGTGAATTTTCTTTTCACGAAAGTAATATAATCTCAGCTTTATTACTGCAAATGTAATGACATTTAAAAATGTGTTATCGCTTACGACAGTTGTTACAAATTAAAATTGAAATATAACGCAGAAGCTAAAATGTTTTTGTCATGTTTATTGACAAAATAGTAATTTATTTACTATTTTTTTCTTTAAAAAAAAAGAAAATTTATAGAAGGGTATACAAATTAACAAACATTAAAGATAAATTACATCATAAGAGAATATCACAGTAGATCCAAAGTCAGATCTCATTTCGTCCAATGATTCCCAGATTCGCTGGCAAACCATTACAAGACGTAATGAAACGGGTATAATGAAACGGCATGTATATTTTCTAGTGCATACAAATCTTACCGTACATTATATACTGTATTTGAATGTTAATTTCATCAGTCAATGAAAAATAGTAAATAAATTACTATTTTTTTTAATCAAATTTCAAGCATCAGTAAAAAATTTAGTTAAGTACTTTTTTTAAATTGAGTAATAGACATACATGTACTAAAATTGAATTTTTTACAATTTGACAGTTCTAAAGTTTATTAGAATTATTCTTGGGATAAACATATAATTTAACATATAATTAAATACAATTAACTTCTAGTTCGCGTTGCATCTTTCATGAATTATTGATCATAGTTTAAGAGTATTGAATAGTTTATCATAATAGTTTATCTGTTGTTGATGCAGATTCTGTGAATAGTTTTAAGAACATATTGGATAAGTTTGATGATTATCTGAGGGACGGTAAGGATTGTCTAATACCAGTTGTTTTCTAGTCCATTATGACTTTTTAACCAATTTAATATTACAATTGTAATGTCTGAGTAATTTGTTTTAGTATTAAACTTGAATGGTTGTTCAATCTCCGAAAACAAAACACTGATCCATACGCTTAATGTGTAATACAAAGTTCTTTATTATAACAGTGGTTTTATGTTTATATTTCTGTTGAATAATAGAAAGCAGAGCCTGGAATATTCATAAACTGAACGTTTTCATTATGTAATTCTCAAGTGTGCATTGCAGCCTATTTTGCCTTGGCTGAGAGTTTTCTCTTTGTAGTGCTGACTGGCTAGCAAGTGATTGATAGGCTTGTTGACCTAGATCCTTGCTTGCGGCTCTAGGCGGACCTTGCAAGCGAACTGTTGGCTAGATTACGGCTTATTTTGTATGCTGCCGTATAATTTGATATTATGTAAATCTAGGTATAAATCTACATTCCAGAAACTATTTAGCTTTATACAGATTATACTTATATCTGCAATGTATTGCTTGGAATGTAATGTGTTTTATATTATTTTAACCGGGGCATATCATTTTCGATTGTGTATCCGTTCGGTCCGTGTGAATGCAAAACATAATCCCCACATTCATCACTTGGTTCGTTCTTTGATGTAACAGTTTATTTAGCGCGCTGTGGGCGTGACAGAACCCTAACAATGGCAACCAATTGCGAACGAGTAAACTTTTAAATATACTGTAATAAAGAGATGGATGTAATATGAATAGTCGAAAAATAATTTTAATTTAAAATTCTTGCAGCGCTTGCTGCAGTAAATAAATGAAATAGAATTTAATAATGACTACATAAAATATCTACTTACAAGAAAACCGTGTTTTTTTCTAATACATAAAAAATGTGAATATGATTACATATCAGACAATTTAATTTAATTGCAGACAATAGCTTTGAATTTTTTTTATTTAACTTCTACATAAAATGAATATTTGTACATTTTTAAACGCTTTAGCTTTTAGATTATTTTGATTATTAATGATTATCATGGGCAATATTAACAGTAACTATAGGTTATGAGCCTACGACTTATGAAAAATGAAACATAAATTTTTAATTTTGACTGTTAATGTTCCTATCTGAAATTTAAATCAATAATTATAATCATAAGGATTTGAGAATATTTAGATAAAGTTATAATTCTATCAACAGTTGTAAACTTGAAATTCTATTGGCATGGAGAAGAGACAGCAGTCTCACCTCAATCATAGCGTATTAATTCTGTTAATGTCACCTGTTTCGTACTCATTACTCTCAAAGTAGGCCTAGCTTATTTCTTATTTCTCTGCAACATTTTGCTATCATCCTAGAGCAGTGACCAATAAATGTCACATAAAAATTGGGTAGACCCGCTAAATTACGAAATACGAAATAAGACATAAAAGTTTCATTTCAATTTGTTATGGGATCAACCATTTTAAACTTTTTTCCATATTCAAGTATGTGGACTGCCTTAGAACACGAAATAACTATATACCTTCGACATGTTAATTATTTAGTTTCAGGAAACAGTTTGAACTGATAAGGAGTCATATTATAAATGTAATTTAGCTAAAGTTGAGATTATTAATTATCTTAAAGTTGAGTATATTAATTATCTTTTCTAATTTTATGTAAGTAAATAGCTTTTGAAATATTCTACAAAACTGATTACATTCAATTAAAACTTTAATATAAGATAAAAATTGTAATCTTTGCAAAATTGTAATTATTTTTGAATAAATTTAAAAACATCAAATTTCAATTTAATCGCTTAATCGAAATTGGACACACTAAGGCATTTTTCAATTATTTTCCAAGGTATTCGTGAAAAACAATATTCAGTAAAAACACAGGAGTTTTGAAAAGTTTATATTTTTGCTAAACTCTTTAACCTAAAACTCTTTAACCTTCTTCTTCAACAGTAAGTGGGCGGAGTCTTTATTAAACTTATGCTCCACCTTCTGACCAATCAGTGTACCACGGTTGTTATGCAATCACTCAGTGTCGCGCTTACATAGACCAAATGTTGCCAACACAGACATCAAAGGCCAGACCGAATATGGACAACACCATCATTTTCACTGCGGTTTAACACTATAATCTCCATAGTTAATATATAGGATCTATGTTTATACATAGGCATGTATATGTATATCATTTTGTGCAGTGCTAAATATAAAGACTTATAACAGTCTTGTGATTTGTGATTTGCCATTGTATGAGACCAATGCTAAAGTGATTAGAACGTTGGACTCCTCGTTTGAAATGGGTCCAGAATTCAATTCCCAAATATTTAGCTAATTTGCTTCACTGTTTAGTTTATTATTGGACATTTGAGTCTTCAATGCCCTTCATCCATGGTGACATAGTCATTTTCTCTATTTAACTAATTTTCACTTTGGCTTGAAAAGTTTAAGCTCTAATACTTAAATCTTTAAATTTGATACTTTAAAAGTTTTACAGTTTGATTAAAGTTTTTATCAGTTACCATAAATGTCAAAAAGCAGGAGCACTCTTCAAATTATAATGTTTCATTGTAACTGATAACCCACAAAGTTGAAATTGATTTGCATGAAGTACATGAGGCATATGCTCATGATATTGTAATGTTTCAGTAAGGAAATTAATGTCACAGTGTTCCTGATTCACATATCAGTTACTATCTATCTATCCATGTAAGAATTAGAAGGTGTGATTTTAAAAACAGATTCAGACGATTCCAGGTCAAAATGGCCACGGACAAAATGGACATGGCCATTTTATACTAGGACAAAATGGACACGAACAAAATGGCTATAAAAGAGGACAAAATGGACATCATAGTATAGTAAGAAAAAAAATTGTTTATTGTTGTAAGAGTAAAAAATGTTCAACTTAAACATTGTAATTGTAAAAATAATTTTTCAAATATAGTGATCAATATTAATAAAAAATCCTAAAATATAATGTTCTGTTAAT
>JAQIXG010006150.1:0-10614 GCA_034700105.1 Oconnorella tubifera
TATATACACCATATATATACACCATATATATATATATATACCATATATACATATATACTATATACCAATTTATAATTTTTCCCGAATATTTCTTTATTTACCATACTTGTTCAAACTATTAACTTACTGTATATTGTTCAAACTGTTTTTATCTGTTTTCGTACTCTCATTAAAAATGTGTATTTTCTTTTTAAATATCAAATTTTACGCTATAAATAGCTATTACCTATTATAATAGATATCTTGCAAGAAGCAATATTGAATAAACTTGCTATTTTTCTGTACATATGTAAACAAAACAACCCTGTCCACTAACAACCATAGCACACGTAATAAAAACAATGGAACTGAGCGGTTAATCACTTTTAATGCCCCTAGAATTAAAGTTAATAAGAAGAAAAATCAGCCAAATTGTACATCAAGTAAAGCGTGCAATTAGTCAATACTTCGTGAATTCGGTGCAGCTAAATTAGAATGGAAAATTCAATCGTTTTATTTGTAATGCCACAAAACAAAATTTACAATATTTCAGAAATACAAAATCGCACACACAATGGTCTAACGTGCTGTTTGTAATATAGCGAATTAGAAAGTGGATGAATAACAACGATAATAATTCAACATCAAATAATAAAAAGACCAAAACTATAAACATTTATTCAATAGTACCTTGATGGAAGGGGGATATTTGTTAATTATTTTATTTATTCAATTTAATTGATTTCACTACGTTCAGTGGGATAACCGTAAATAAAATATAACTTTGAATAAGCTGAACAAGTAATATATAATAATAATAACATGATGGCAGCAATAAAAATATTATTTGGAAAAGAGTTTCTATCAATATCAGAACATTCCATTACTAATAAATTTAGAATAATACAGAATTTGCAATAAGGAGTTAGTTCAATTGCAAAGCAAAACACATAAAACACATGTCATGATTACAAATATAGATAGATACGTCTAAGAGAAAAGAATTGTGAACAAAGTTACATATAAAAGATACACTGTAAGCTCAGAAAGATTTTTTTTTTTTTCGAAAATTTACTGCTGCCAATTTATGGGTAATAGATATACAGAAATGGTATAACAGTAAATAAGAAAGACAATATAGTCTTGAATGAAATACTGTAAATGATAACATAACTGAACATTTTCTGCTGACAAATAATTTAACTACAAGTAAATTCATTCATGACAAATATAGTCAATATATTTTTTATTCATCAATTACAAAATACTTCACGAGTCGATATAATATCAGTACATTTTTCAAGTTTGAATCTTATTAATATTGAAATAATATCCAGTACACAGCGTGCATTCCCAAAACAAGTTTCAAGAATTCATCACAAGTTCAATTAAAAGTAAACAATACGGCGACAGTAACAATATTTTTTCTCAACAAAACGCAAAAATCACCGATTTAAATTTAAAAGCGAGTGGTAAAGTAATCGAAACAACCAAACAGAACAAGCCGGGATAAAAACAACAATAACTGGCCTCGATACATTCAATCACAAACTACGTAACAATATACTGGAGCAGAGAGCGCGTCTCTAAAACAAAGTGCACTTCACGTAAAAAGTGTTCTTTAATTCTTCAAGTGATCTAGTGTTTTATTCGCAAGCTTTTCACCAGCATTTATCGCAGTACATCATTTCAGTTATCAAGTGTTAAACTTTCAAAAACACTCGATGCATTATCACACTTTCACGAATATAGTCCCCATAAATGTATAAACCAACCCGCACACTTGTATAACCCTCACGTGTATATAACCCTAATATTTTCAAATTGTGAAAAATAAATGTAGATAACCCGCACACGAATATACTCCGCAAAGTGGGTATGTTAAATCTTGTATAACCCGCGAGTTATAGTCATGAAAATACACTAGTAAATACCATGACAAATCTAAAAAGAAAACTAAAAGGCATTTTACGACAACCAAGTGACGACTGCCACAGTTTACATTTATATTTACAGAAACATTATAGACCAACAGAAATTAACCTTTGATAGAAGGGGTTAAAAAGATATAATAACATTGAAAATAAGGAAGAACAAATTTATAATATAGTCATCGGCAAGTAAAATACAATCTTATGCTACATAACAATGGTAAAAGTAACGACTTACAAGTAATGCTACTTACAAAACGACTCTAGACTAATTCACTGGATTATGTTATTAAACAGTAAGCTACGACATCATAGTAATTAAAAACATTTTAACAAGTTTTAAAGCATCACATTAGTCAACATTCTTCGCAACAGTTCGTAATGTACAACAACGATAACGACGATAGGCCGCAGTCGAGTAAATCCTGCTAACATTTAACAAAACTCTAATCTAACAACATTCCGTATCTAAATTCTACTACGCAGTGAAGACGTGAATCCTCGAATGGATACTACGCTATATTTTACAACAAAATGCAGTTTCGCGTATTAGCTGATTAGAACAAATGCCCGGATATTTATAAATAAAGTAATGGTCTAACAATAAAAAAATCGTCAAGCTAATCCATGGCTTCTAAAGACTGAACTTGCTTATAATCGTAAGATTAACGCTGAATAGTTTAAATAAATAGCTGAAAACATTTTCATTTTAGCTTAATGTTAATGAACTATGCCAACCGGGATAATGTCAAAGCATTGCAAATATCTTAATTATTAACCCTTTTACCGTGGAGTTTATTCGGGCTCCACGGTACACAGACAACTTTTATATCTGAGAACGAGTTATCTCGGGATGCACAGGATAGGTCAAATTTCTGAAGGACGAGTTATCTCGGGGATCATGGTAAAGAGGTTAAATAGAAGTTTCTGATCGAATTATCATCAAGAAAACGTCTAGAAATCTGGATTCAGAATTGTACATACTTTGTACATAAGGGAAAGAAAATGAACGAGTCAACTGCCATTATAATTCAATATAATCAAAGTGAACTGCGTGGCTTAAGATACACTACAATCAGTCAAACAAACAGTGTAAACTACACTGTCCATAAATTCTCAACCAAAATTCCAATTTCAAACAAAACTTCTCGCGTTACACTTAACGTCATCATTGCACCCAGACGAAGGAGGCGACTCATTGAGAAAACGCGGACTTGCGACATCATCATCATCAGTTGAAGGGGTGAGCGGAAGTGGGCGGCGGCTAAATGTAGTACCGCCTCCATTACGAAGCTCAGCGATCTCATGGGTCAATTGCTGCGTTACTTGTTCGGCCGTGTGAAGCTTGCGACGGAAATATTCAGCTTGAGCTTTGTACTTGGCTTTCATCTGAAAAGAAGAAAGACAAAATTCAGAAAGTTGTACACTAGAGTCTTTTCTACCATACATACTAATATACTATATAAACAGAATATAAATGCCAGTATATTTGTATGAACTGCATACTAGAAACATTATATTACTATAATGTAAATTAGTAATGTATTACTGTAAGTGTGCAAATATATATTAGTTTATAATAGCAAAATATACAATGCCCACAGTATGCTTATGAAAAACAAATATAATAAGACAGTAATGTTAGCCGGAAGTTTTTCTTGCAATTTTATTTCTATCAACTTCCCAGTCAACAACACAGAAAATTGTCTTTTTAGCCGAATAAAATCGGATATGAAGATCCTTGCCAGTTAAAACTAGGTCGTCGACAACAAACAACGTTTCCGAGAATCTTCCTTCATTAGCCTTTTAAAACAGCAACCCAGTGTGTTGTACACTGCTGTGACATGTGACTCTAGCAAAAAGCGCCAAGCTTGGCGCGTCATACGACCAGCAAAGACCGATGACGTTCATTCAGCTGTTAGCTGCTCATTTTTTATTCAATTTTAGCCTTCGGATATGACAGAAAAAAACGAGAGAAAAAAACATTTATTTAATGGATATAAGATAGAGCCAAAACAACAACAGTTGACATATCGCTAATTAGTATTTTTGACTGATGTAAATACCGTCAAACAAAACATAGTTTATTGTACATTATAAAACTACTTGAGGTTTATAATAAGTGATAAATTTTATGTTTTTCGTTTTTATTGCTGCAATAAATGACATTTACAGACTCAAATAAATTAAACATATAGGTATTAATATAAATATTAAACACGGTTTGCATGGAAGCAAAGGTTATTTGGTATTATAATAAAGCTGAAGAAAAATCGGGTTAATGAAACAAGAAACTGGTTCAGGAAACAATCTGATACAGCACGTGTGTTGATAACATTGAAAGAAAATAATGTGCTTCTTGTTAATGCTTAAATTAAAACAGTAATTCGGTACAAATGAATTACAGGGATCAGAATACATATCAGAAAGTAGAAGACAAGAATAAATTTAATTTTAGGTTTCAATGTGTCAGTATCTAAACAGCATTACAATTACAGCAAAATTTCATTAATCCAGCTATTTCAATTAACTACCGTATAGCTAAGCTGATATAATAATTCAAGATTTCATAAAACCCAAAAATTTGTTTGTCCAAAACTGAAGAATGAAATTATATTTTAAAATTGCATTGTGCACATAGCAAAACCTTAGAAGTATGATCATTTCCAACTATATTGCATCATTTTATGAGCATAAATAATAGAGTACTGTTCAAAAAAGTGACTAATCCTGTCTATTATTTGGTATACAGACAGTGCAATGAACTTGCTAAAACTGCAATATCTACTTGAATACATACCACATGATTTACACCTAGATATAGAACACAGAGAGTCTCTGTAATAATAAACTATCGCATATCCCAGCTGTTTATTTAAACTAGCCTCTGATAATTGATAACACAACGTTGTGTCTATATACTCCAAAAAATGAAGCATTATCAAAAATCATAAAATATAATAACACACAGATGTGTGCACCTCACACCCTATGGTTGGAATATCAGTCAATGAGTTCATCGAAAGTGCAAGAAGGTTGTAGTTTTTATCAGCATTAGAAATTCAATATACGCCAGATTCAAGGGAGAAATGAAATATAGTATGATCAATATATGTTAATAGCTTGTTGATTACACCATAACACGTGCAGTGTCACAGTATTTTAATAAAGCAAATAATTCACAACATGTTTAGAAATAAACTGCGTTGTGATAAGATATAGTTAGAAAAGATCTGCTAGCAGCCCACAAACAAAAAAATACTATACACTTTATGACTCCTTTATAGGATCAATTCGACAAGCTGACACCAGGCATTGTAGTCGCATAATTGTGTCAAGTTAAAACCATAAAATATTACTTGAAAGTCATAATTACCTCTGGAAATAATGATTTTTTTCAAGGTTTACTCGTGGCGTAGGTTTACTTTGTATAATGCCATCTGTTGCTCGACAGATAAATACTGTTTCGCTTTGAAATTCTATGAAATGCGTAAATTAGATTTTTCAAATACATTGCGTTCAACATTTTATTAAATACTTAGAATTTTCAGTAATATGTGCGTCTATTTCTTTCAATTCTAAAATCTAATTAAATCATGTGGTATGTTATTACTACGTCAATATTAAATAAGATCGTGAACGTCAAAACGGCCCCGACAAATGGGCCCTGACTATTAATTCTTAGGGTTAGGGTTGGAGTTAGGATTCGGGTTACAGTTAGGTTTAAAGGTAAGGTTAGTGCTAGGCTTTAGTTAAGTTTAGAGTTAGTTAAGCTTAGGGTGACTGAATGAAACGACGGAGACGATTTGTCGGGTTAATGTATTCAGGGCCGTTTTGTCAGAATATCAAATAACATACAATAAATATACACATCTTGTTATCATCCCAATCCCTTATTAAAAAGTACAAAATCAAAATCCAGGTAATTTCTATTAATGTCTATCCTACAGATATTAATAGAACCAATTTCAAACATGATTCACTTGACAAAAACATAAAACAAACACAGCCAGTCGAGAGAAAATATGAACTGATTATCATATACTTTACTGCATATGTTAATAAAGCCGACAGTGCACACAGTAAGCCGTCAGACTAGTACAGTACCACAGCGCCTAGGCACGTAAACTTGACACTAAACACACACACTTAGGCAAACACTTCAGACAGAGTAGCCCACGGGCTGCAGCGGACAGAGACGTTATTGTACAAGTTTAGTTTTGCCTCGGAATGTTTATGGCGTAAATAAAAAATCACCTCTCACCCCTATGAACGTATTTAACTCGCCTTCGGGTCCCCGCGCATCCTGCCACCCCCACCGAACCCCTTCCGGAAATCTTTGAAGGTCTACCAGATGTTTTTCTGAACTTAAGGTTAATGAGTTCGAATTTTAACATCCATCCAAATAGTAGGTTTAAGTTTGTTTTGTCGTAATAATAGGGTTAGTTTGGCTCGTGCAAAACTTAAGAACAACTGATATGTTATGGTAACATACTGAAATAAGATGAAAGGTGAAAAATAACAATGATAAACTATTGGATTCTGCTTAATTAACAAACACTGTAATTTTATCCTTTATAGACAGCATATTTTATATACATTATGCAATATTGCACCAGTAACACCTGGCACAGTTAGCAAACCAAATAAT
This sequence comes from Oconnorella tubifera, assembly GCA_034700105.1. Taxonomy (NCBI): domain Eukaryota; kingdom Metazoa; phylum Annelida; class Clitellata; order Enchytraeida; family Enchytraeidae; genus Oconnorella; species Oconnorella tubifera. The sequence goes on from JAQIXG010006150.1 coordinate 6,562, forward strand.
AGAATAATAATAATCTCTGCTAAAAAGTAGTAATCTACTTTTTAGCAGAGAATTTGATATTAATTGATCTGTTGGTATAACAAATTAGTAATAGGCTTGAGCAAGACGTGCAGCTTTGAAAAAATGTATAGCAGCTGATTAACATTAATCTCGCATTAAAAATTCATCAGATTTAAAATAAAGCAAAACTCATAGCGAGTTGCACTCATTTCTAAGTCATCACTCTCAATCAGAAAATCACCTAGACTACCCGAGGTCACTCGGTGCATACCAATATAAATATTTGAACCTATCTAATTAACCACAAAAGCGTCGGGTCACCTAAGGTCATGTTTATATGCGTTAAAAATTGCACTTGATAGCATAACCGTGACCACATACTAAACTATTCATAACAGATGAGGTTTACCAAGTGCAAAGCGATTAGATTCTCAAATTCCCCAATCATCGCTGTGTTCTTCCAAATGCGCTGATCGTACAGGAAAATGGAAGCGCGCAACACCTGGGCATGTTGGTAATAAGGTCTATTTGATTTCAACCCGGTGCGATGTTATCAATCTTATCATTATGTAGCTATTAATTATAAGTTTGGACTCTGAACTGTGTGATAAGAATCTACTGCTATCAAAAAATATTAAACAATCTGGTGTTTATATTTCTTTTTCAATTATATCAAATATCAAGTAGTAAGCTTGCATTTTATATATACCATGCATTTTACTATGCATCCAATATAAATCATATATCTCTATACAATATAGTAGCCAATAGTAATTTCATAGCGGAAATATAGCTTCATTAAGATTTATTCAAATATCTATTTAGTTTATGATTTCTTAATCTGAACATAAAATCATAAATGAATCCTAACTAAACTCTAAAGCAAGTTGTAGATCTACCAAAACACTTAGAAGCCAGTGTTTTACAGTTTTATTATCATTTGAAATATTGCAATTTGCCCACACAAAAACTTGCATACAGTCAATGTCCAGTTCGATGACTTCTCTATAACCCATACTTTGATAGTCATATATTTTACACATTATGTCTACGTGTGCAGAAAATCAGCACGCGTACATTTGCTTGAAATAATCAATACTTCAGATATCATTGTTCACAAAAAACTTGCTGCATTGCTAATGTCAGATAGACACATGTGCAACAAAGCAACACGTCATGTTGTAAGTCAAAATACAGGACTACTAGAAACGTCTTTATTGTAACACAAGACAATAATAAGTACACAAGGCCAGTGAAATCAATATGTATACTGAGCAACAAAAAGTTATGCTGAATTGAAATATCAAATATTAAAAGATTAATGCAAAATATAAATACAACAACTGTAAGCAAGTAAACATGTATAAACACATCACTCCTATGTTATAAGCATAATGATATTTGAAAGTATCACTTAAAGTTGACTGATAAATATAACGTGCATATGCATGAGTATTACAATGTGCCTATGCACGAGTATATTTAAAGTTTAGCAATGCACTCAAAACTACTAAATATCTCATATAAGCATATATTGATTAGGAGCTGTCATATTTTCATGTTCAAGTATACGGGTTAACACACACGTATGTATGTATTACATGTATGTATTACAATCAGAAACTTCAAATTCACTACAGTTAGAAAAGTCATAGTATTATATAAAATATGATTCTTTCTTTTAGAATTTTCAGGCTAATTAAAAACCATTACTCACCAATCCTAGATCAGATCTCATGTTGCCGTTAACCATCGCCTCTATCTCGTCTCTCATTCGTCCGTTTTCCCGCTCGGCCTCGCTGATCTTTCTCTCGTGAGCCAATCGGATCTTAGCTAATTGGCTGTCTCTAGCCTCTGTCTCAATTGTGCTTTTTTGCTGAATTTCTTTCAGTAGTCTATAGGCGTACTTTAGCTCCTAAAATGATAAATAAAAAGTATAATAATAAGCATTAACATATACAGTATATTGATTACAATTTAAACTTATTCATTATTCATATGTTTTGTATATTCTACATTTAATTAAATATATTTTTCAAGCTGTATTATCCCGTTAGTATAATTATCCTGCTAAACATTTATTGTTGAAAACAAAACACATTCTTAAATTAGTGAATCAGTAACATATAATTGCTGTTAAATATTGAAATTTTGCAAATGTTAAAACTGTTGGATAGACAGAGAATTATTAATATTACATTTTGTTAACAGAAACAAAACCCAAGCCTTCGAGAAAGGACAAAATAAGTATGAAGATATTCTAATAAGAAACCGATCTATCTTTATAGTGTGATATATACTTTTATATTTATACAATTAAATAATAAGAGAAAATTATGTTAAAGACAATGTGGAATAGGCCTACTTACTAAACAATGATCCCAAAATCAAAATACCGAATGAATAATTGCAATAACAAATCATTCTACAATGATTTATAACAAAATTTAATACGATGTACCACAAAAATTCGTTGCATCAATGCGTATCATTAACAAAAAAAGTAACTCATTACTGAAGAATAAATGCAAGAAAGAAGTGATCAAAGGTCTAGTTTATTTGACTTATAGTACTTGAACAGCGAGGGAATTCCAGTGATGACAGGATGTACTAATGATTATTTAATGCACACAGCCTTGACTGTGTGACTAACTGATAGACTAGCTGCTAAGGTCAGTTAAGGACAAGCTGGCTTCATTTGCTGGCTAGTGGTCAGCTGCTAGTTGTAGTTTAAGACAAACAATATCATTTGCTAGCTAGTGGTCAGCTGCTAGTTGTAGTTTAAGACAAGCAATATCATTGGCTGATTTACCTCCCGTGGCTTAGTCAAGATGGATTGGTTCAAATAATAAATATCCACTTGAACTTAACAAGGACAATTTTCCCAGGTGCAAAAGTAATATAATCTGATTAAAGGAAAGTATAATCTTATAATCAATATAGTCAATAATCCCCTTGGATAAAAATTGTAAATGGGTGGAAAGGGAGATTAGAATCAATTAACTTATGATTGACATATTGAACTGATAAATGAAAGCTAAACGATGTGGTCACAGCACGCAATAAATCTATAAATCCAGGGAGTGTTAACTCAGCAAATAAAATTTAACAAATAAACACAAGCAAAATCAATCAATTTTGACTATGACAATACACTCTTATTTAACACATTTTTCACTGCATTGTTATATTTACTTATTTTCTTATACTCTTTTTTTCATCAAAATACAATTGACCTTTAAATAGTTTATCAATCCAAAAATTATTTAAAATAAGCAGTCTAACTGAGAACTAATAAAATCCTAAAAATGAATCTCTCAAACAATTCTAGGAAGACATCACATTTTGAATTCTATTACAATTATAAAGTGATTTTAATTGCAAACAACTGATTGAAACAAAAACTCTGCATCTGTAAGTGTGGAGACAACCACTATAAATAGTAATTTCAATTCTAAAAAGAAGCTATTAAAACACTCACTTGTTGCTGCATTCTGTAGGTGTGGAGAAGGTCCCCCATTAGTTGTAGATCTGTTTGTTGAAGAGCAACAAATTCTCTGAGAGTTGACTCCCTGGTCTCCGACCCATTTTCCCATCTTTCAATATTGAGAGCAATCTTAAATACTTCAAGTTCTGCCGCCAAGACACTGGTTAACTTGGCCTCAAGTCCGATCGGTAAAGAGGCTACCCTGGAGCTAGCAGGGGCAACATCTGAAACATAAATAAAACTGACACTAAGTAATTTTAAAGTAATAATTAATATACTACAAACAATTAAAAAAAGATACATTTAAACTTTTTAGGATAATGAATAATCAAATAAAGTGACTTAATCAAAACTTTATATAGTTTACCTGATTTATCATCAACAGAGTTGAGTCCAGAAAGTTTTTGATTTGAAATCTGACCGGCGTTGTCTTTATCCACACTATTCTTATCAGAACCAAAGTTGGCTTCAGTATTCTCATAGGATTTTCTTGAGGCGGAATAAGTGAGTGAAACATTTGGATCAAATGATTTTACTCGTTGAGCTTGATCGCTGCAAAATGATAA
>JAQIXG010006151.1:0-10613 GCA_034700105.1 Oconnorella tubifera
CCACGTAGCCAGGCTTGCAGCTACACTGGTAGCCGTCAGGCCTATCTAGGCATAGGCCAAAGTCACAAATACCAGGATGCTCCAGGCATTCATTGATTGGTTCGCAAAGTGTACCGAGGTAAGGACCTTTGATTAGCTTCTGGCCAATGGGACATCTGTGAAAAGACAAGTATCGAAAACATGAAAATATCAAAAACTAAGTATCCAAAACAAATAAATATATAAAAAAAGAAATATAAGATTCATTGGGTTACTTGACATTGCTTATTTTTTATGCATTAAAATGTAGAACTAAATAACTTTGTACAATAGTAAAAAGTTACTGAAACTTGTGATTGGTATTACAAGCTTCAAGCTAAAGAATCTGATAATAATTAAATGAATGAATTATAAAACAATACAGTACTTTCATTTATCGTAAAAATATGCTAAATAAATTTGATTATTTTATAACTAATTCTAAAACAATACAATACTTTTATTTATTGTACGAATTAGCGAAATATTCCCAAACCTGCATTCAGCATATCTCCACAGATCCACACAAAACGTTTCCGGAGCACAGATTAAACCCGGTACGGAACACCAGTCTGACGGGCAGCCATCCTGAATATTTTGACTTCGAGAGCTAAAAATTCCCCCTAAAGAATCGCTGTTTTCTGATTGGCTCACTGGAAGCCACTGGCCGTTAAATCTCACATCATTAATGCAGCCTGAAACAAAAGTTAGCAAAGACAAATGCTAATGTAAAATTCTAAATTGAATCATATAAAAGCTGAGATTTGAAATTTAGCCTAAACACTAGTTATTTAAATATCTAAAAGCTAACTATGTAAAGCATTATTTCACATAACAAAGTACAATACAAAAATGAGAACTAAACAAAACTAATAATGCATAAAAATACACAGTTAAATACAACAGCCACTTTGTAATTAGAAGTAACTACACAAAAAATTACTAGCCAATATCTGTTGATAGACAAATGTTACAAATAATACGACAGTTGATTACCATTTTCAAAATCATTATCAATGAGGGGTGGCGACCCATCTGCAGGAAATCTAACATCGCCCCCCGCCAGCAATCCTTTCTCAGCCACAAGGATTTCTCTATGTCCTCTATTGTCTGCCAAACCTGTATACAAAATACATATATATATTTTATAACACAAAAATGGACAGAAAATATTATGATGATATATTTACTGGAAATTTGTTAGCAATAAAATTTCTGCAAATATTTCAATATTGAATTTTCATTCAAATCTTATTAAAAAATCTTATCAATTTCAACTAAGCAGTTTGTCATATTTTTCTACAAAAACAAAGGTTTTTATTAACCTTAAAAAGCTTAATACCACTTAGTAAAAAAATACTTTCATCGTAAATCATAGCTACATTCCATAGAAAACCTACATTCACTATTATAAAATCAACGATTTTAAGCTCATTTTTTACTTTAATGATACTTTTTAACATTAGCAAAAAAAAGATCGAAATCATTTAACTCGTAGATAAATAAAGAACCAGTACAAACCGGTTGTTTCGTTGAAGTATCGACCCTCCCCTGAATCAACCTTTAGCACAACCCACTGACCCAATCGCTCGATAAAAACAGAATGCCAATGTCCATCCGATACATTAACGTGAGATAAAGTGATTTCCTGATCAATCCCACCACCGAGATTGTAACGGAATCGCACTCGTTGCGATATAACCTACACGAAAAATACTTCTAAATCTATCAGATTGTAAATTTTTAAATCATAAAATCTCCATATAACATCACATCTTATTATTTCCATGCAATAAGATACAATAACTACTATATTCTGATTATTATGATGTGCTTGCTGTCTTTACAATAAGATAATCTGGCTATGTATTACTATCATGAGATATTTTGATAACTTCTAAAATAAGACATTCAAGCTACCCTTTTAATAAGACAATATTTTGGCTGCCTTTACAATAAGATATTCTGGCGATCTTATCAATAAAACATTTTAAATACCTTTGCTATAACAAGATATTCTGGTAACTTTTAAAAAATAAGACACCCCTGGATACCTATATAATAAAATATTTTGGTTACCTCAACAATAAGATATTCTGATTTCTGTGCGCTTCTTGCTCTAAGTAGCAGCCCGTGTGACTGCCGCGTGCGAAACGTAAGTTGTACGTCCGTACGATGCGTCTGAGATCTCAGTTCTTTGTAGAACTCCGACTGAAAATTCCACTCAATGAAACTATGCTTCTGAAAATCTTTTGTTGTTGTAGCTTAAGCAAGAAAAAGAACTTAACTTTAATTAAAACCTGTTTTTTTAAATAGTGAACATATTAGCTTTTTATAATATTGAAAATATCCGTGGTTTTTTTCATTTTAGTATTACCGAAGGAATTGAATATAAAATGTTTTATAATATTTAAAATGTCATGTATTGAAACGTATTGAAATGTTTCCTAATGTACTGTAATGTTTCCTTTTAGGAAAAGGAAACATAGAAAACATTACGCAGAAGGACTTTGATATCATTTCTAAAAAATAACCTCTATTCCAATTATCCATAATCATATATTACCATGTATTCTAGTAATAATATAAAATTTAAATAAATACCAAATTTGAATAAAGTGTCACTAAGCAATTAAAAACAGAGATAATACTAACGAATAGAACATTTAGAGCCTCTCCATCCTTGCTTACAAACACATTCGTACTGGTTGGTATGAAAGCTGCCAATGCATGAACCATTTAGTCCACAGGTCAGTGTTTGAGGGCTGCTGGCTCGGCCGCAGGTAGCTGCATCTTCCCTAGGGCAGCCATTTTCCGAATTATTATGCGAACTTGACTTGCTAACGTAAAAATCATACAGCTGGAAAAAATGAAATATCACAGAAATATTTAAAAAATAAGTTAACTTATGCAAATATGTTAATATACGAATTCTTACAATTGAATTCATTTTTTGTAAAGTTTACTGTATAAATATGAGTTAAAATAATTCAATTAAATTCAGTTATTGCATGAGGAGCTGAATAATTAAGTTGATTTTTTCTATTCTATGTTCTATTCTATCTTGTATCTTATTTTTAAAATAAAACTTAATTTGACTAACACTTTGTAAAATATCCGATCCCTAATTTAAGTGAACATTTTTTATTACAAACAATCTCAAAATTTCTCTACCTCTCCATTATGAATAAGATTCTTTATACATCCGTTAAATCCTCTCCTTGTGGAGCCCCCCGGTGAACCAGTCTCTCCCTCAACTTGGACTCTTCCACCCAGTTGTAGAGGATAGGGAACATTTATAAATCTCTGATCGCCAGGTGTCTCCCCTGATGCTTCGCAGGCCCGGCGATCTTCAATAGAATTGGCAGAATTTTCCGCTTCGAGAATTTTAGCGGTTTCGCATCTGTCAACTACGAGTCTGACTTTCTGTGAAAATAACATAACTTGCAATTGGTTCAGTCATAAACAAATAGGCAAGTAACATTAAGGTTAGGGACTAGAGTAAGGATTAGGGTTAAGGGTTAGGGTTACTGTCAGACAGATGTCATGTTTTAACTTATTACTAATAAATCCATGTATAAACTGATTATACATGAGTATTATCTCGTGTAAAATCAGATTGCTAAATTGTTTAATAGAAACTCATAATTGCATTTTGTAATAATTTTGTACATTTTAAATATTTCTCTTCTGATTGAATTTTAATTAAGTTTACTGTATATGACAAGTATACAGTACTGTATACTTGTATATGACAAGTATACAGTAAAATAAAAGTCAATTATTATTTATTATTATTAAAATTATTATTATTATTATTCAAATTATTATTAAAATTACTATTATTTTGCAAAATAAAAGTCAATTATTATTATTAACATAATCCCATAGATGACAACATTAGTAATGCAATGTGTAGCTTATTTTAAATTAAAAAAGGTATAGAAATAAAATTTAATCAGATATAACGACTTAATTCAAAGTGAACATTTTATATAACATGTTTACTTAAATTCATGACAAAAAAAAAACAATAAAGTAAGAACCGAAAAAGTTGAAACAATACCATTTTAAAATACTTCATATTTGAACCTCTTGCAACTGACCGTTTCTTTTTTGAAGATATCAATACGATGCCACCTTCCGTCATTTAGTTTTCTCAGTCTAATCTGGCCTTGTTTGTCTTTACCATCTATCAATAATCTTAATTCACCGGACCCACTGTTGATTTTCAATAAAGGATATCCATTGAATAGCTCCAATATCAAATAATCCTGTTCTGAATCTAGAGTCAAATAATAAATGCATAGTAAATGCGATATTTAAAAGTAGCCGGTCACTTCAGTCTAATATGAAAATATATAGCAATCAACATATTAATGTAAGGTAACCCAACAAAACGACCCCGAATACATTAACCATACAAAAAAAAACCGGTTAATTCATTTAATAACCATAACCCTAACTATCCCAAAGTTTAAACCTAATACTAGCACTAATCCTAACTTCAATCCTACCCCTAACCCGAATCCTAATCCCAACCCTAAGAATTAGAAATCGAGGCCATTTTCACGGGTCACGATTAAAACACGAATTTTCAAATATTCATTAAAATTTTCAAACTTACTTTTATTATATGATCCCATTGGGCCGTGATACAAAATCAGCATGTTATCATTGGCTGCCGTAGTAATCAGCTCCAGGCTTGTATGACTTTCAGCACACTGGGCTAGAGCAGGGTACCAGACGTATGAACCGTCGCCATGGAAACTGTGATGAGTCTGCTGACAGCGAGGCCCATCGAACCCAACCGGGCAGACACAGCTGTTGATGATATCAAAAATTATTTAGTTTATAATGTAAATGTAAAATATGTTTCAAATTACGGTACAAAAACATTATAATATTAGATATCGTGACACGGCAATAAAACAGTATGTAAATATGTAACAATAACATTTCTGTTAAAGATAATTCATTCAATAATTAACTCATGCAATAAGCTTATAGCTAATTAACCTTTGCAATATTAAACTCATTGTTAACTGTTCGATTTAATGAATAACATTCAATTTTGTCTTTGTTTGCTGTTATATAATTTTGTCACAGAATCTAAAATTATAAATATTGGCATGCAGGTAGTTGCAGTTGTAAATATATAATTAAAAACTATAAAACTCACTGAATTTTTCCTTCATTATTTCTGCATCTGCCTTTGTTCAAACAGCTATCAAACCGACAAGAAATTATTTTACTTGAAGCGCCCAATAATTCATTCTCAATTTCTTTCGAATCAAATGTTCTAGCAGCACAAATGCATCTTGCTTCAGCAAAAGCCAAGACTCCAACAAGTGATGTAACATTTGTATTAATAACCAGAGGTGCATCATCAATTATAAGTTCATTACTACAACCAGTGCCTGATTCGCAAATAACTTCGGAAAGTGAACAATCGTCGACGGGAGATTGTATTACTTTTAATTCGAGTAAACTTTCCAACTGAAAGCAATAAAAAAAATTTAAATATAAGTGTGCAGTGAATTTAAGCATCAATTTGAGATATTAAGAAGAACAGATAGCATTTTTGTTCACACTGTTAACTTTAAATTAAAGATAACATTATTTTTATCTAGTTTAAACTGCTACAAATTGATGGTACTGAATGGTCTTTTCCTATTGTTCTAATTTACAAAGAATACTAACAACATTCACACAACATCGATTCAGCTCAATTATAATGCTTATTAATCCTGATTTAATTTAAAATAATAATTAATTAATTAAATTAGTTTCAAATGCCTCTTTAAAATTATAAAATAACAATACTGGAGGTAAATTTATAAACAAAAAGGTTTATAATACCTCCTTTGTGTTAAGCACCATCATTCCATCTAGCTTCTCAGCCTTGTAGTAAGGCGATCCATGGGCTGAGTATCTCACATCAATTGTACGTTCTAGATTCGGATGATTTCGTACGGTAAATATATCGACATTGTGCAATGGAACGTTCAGTTTTTTAGCAAGAAAACTACGCAGTACATCGTATCGACTTTTTCCAGTTGATGATGATTTTGAAACGCTCACAAATTCTTCAGCAGTCACGCCTGAAACACAATTAAATAAAAAATAATTACTATAGTAATAAATTAAAGATAATACAATTAGAAACAATAAATTCAATTCAAGACATAGAAATACAGTAACCAGTTCAAATACATATCAAGAAAATGCATTATTTAGAATATTATTTGTATTTGTCACAATTTTCATATTATTAAATAGAATACTGTTACTAAATATTCTTACTAAATAGAATACACCTTATTATGATGAAATTTAACATATAAAAAATGTGTGTGATGTATATTGTAAAATATTTTTGAATAATTGCAAAAGATTTACATTCAATAGTGGGTCCTAATAGATTTTAATCTGATATAATTACATATTTATACCTTGCAATCGTAAAGAACCTGAACTGCGAACAGCTTGCTCTGCAATATCTTTCATTGTAACACTGACAGTTGAAATAACTTCACGTTTCCAAACCGCATCATAGATTTTTACTTCAAAACTATAATCGCCTGCAGGCACATTACTCTTTGTGTATAGCTGTCCGGAATTCTTATCAAGACTGTCAATGGAAAAGATAATTTTGAATCTATTCCAGTCAAATTATGTTTACAGGACACAAGCGAGAAAACATTACATTTACCATTATAAAATATAACTAAACTTCATACCATTTAATAAATATTATATCTTTGTTTTGTCAATATGACAGCAAAAATTAGTAAAGTACAGTAAATAGCTTAACTAGAGCAAATTAAACAAAATCATAATAAGCAATCTTGAATAGATCATCAAAAAATATAAGAAATAAATATGAGAAAAAATGTTGACTGTGAAAATCTATCATTTATTATTCATCTTGTTCAGTGATTTCCTTCAATTATGTAATTTTGAGTTGAGATAAAAATTCAACAGTTGTCACATACCGAAAATGCTCATTAGAGCTTTCGCTGACAAATGTAAAAGTTTTATTATCGATGTCCCAGTCGTCTTTATCTTCCGCGTAAACATTTCCCAGAGCTGCATTCTCCAGCATTCCTACAAAAATAGAACTATTACTAAAAACATTATTTAACAAAAATAAACTTCATACATTTTATTCATTTATTTTACTGATGTTTTAATGTAACAAAGAATGAAAAAGTAATATCATACGTTTGAAGTAACAATAATTCCGTATTAATTTAATTATAATGCCTTGCATTAATATAAATAAATCTAACAAGATCTAGTTATATTAATGGTTAAGAAATGATTTTAAGGATAAAGTTCAATAACAACTATTCACCATCTTACCCTTATAGTTATACACAAAGATATTCTTGTGACCAGGATAATGCATATTATCATTAACATCTCCGATGATAATCGTAAGTGTGTTAGTTCCGCTAATCGCTGGATTACCGCTGTCCTTCATAATGATCGGCATGTAGTATTCTTTTTGTTGTTCTCTATCAAATTCTTTAAGACTAGTTACGATACCGGATCCGTGGCCGTTTTCCCCGCCACCTGGTGAATTAAAATAAACTACTATTTTAATTTATATAAAGTAGATTTAAGTAAAATATATTAATAATTAATCAAAGATGATTATAATTAAGAGTCTATCTGGTATCTTTATATTGATATAAACATATCAATATAAATAAATTATTTCTAAAGATATAACTGATATCAATTAAAAACTCTTCAAAGATGTAGTACCGGACCAAAAATATATATGGTAAATACATGAAATTATAAAGTAAGTACATAAGGAAGAAATCAATTTCTAAAAATTTCATGTAAAAAATGTCACTCTTACAATGACTGCAGACAATGAAAAGAGATCAAATTCAAGATCTAAACTAATTTAAATTTGTATAATTTAGCGGATTAATTTACCAGGTTTAAATCTAAATGAAAACATTCCACACGAGGGATTGGCTGAACAAGGACAGTCCCCAAAACAAGGCAGCCAATAGTCAAAGGGCGGCCCATTTAGGGCGGAGTCTCGATCAACTGCGCTGATTTCTATGACCAGCTGGCCAGCGGGTCTGTTTTCAAAGATGACTGGTCGATAATTTTTAGCGAATTGCGGAAAATTATCATTAATGTCTAGAAGAGTAACGAATAGTGTACCTACTCCTGTTAGCGATGGGGTTCCTATAATAAAATAACTGAGCTAAAATATGATTTATAATAACAAAAATTGCTTGAATTAACGCAGTAATGTATGAAACTTTTCCAAAAATCATAACTTACTGTCATGAAGTACTTTCAATTATCATACCTAAATAGTCAAATATATAAAGGACACCAATAACAAGCAGTAAATGACAGGAATTATTTATAATGTAAAGTAATTCAAGTTTAGAATTTCAGTAAAGCAGAATTATTTTGTAACAGTTAAATAATATGGGCTTCAATAAAAAACAATGCGCCAAAAAAAAACACTGATGCTTTCGATGCACTAATATGATCTTGTAGTATATTATCAAAAAATTAATGAACTATGGAATGGAAACCTTCGTCAATTGCAAGTATATGAATGCGATGATCAGCTTTTGTTTCGCGATCTAAAAACTTAACAGTAGTGATCAACCCATCGCTGTTAACAAAAAACTGCTTATCAGGATCAGTGCTGCGATCTATTGAGAACCTGGAAACAAATAAAATAAGACACAAATTATACCTTCGAGTAAATACTTTAATAAATTACTATACTTTGCCTAAACAAAATAGCAGAATTAATGATAAATACATAGAACAACTACTACAAATGCTACTACAACTACTGCTATATTATAGCTATTTATAAGATAATTTCACTCAAATATAACAAAATAATTTATATCAAAATAAGGAAACAATGCAAAAGAATTTAAGAAAAATGCATAATGAAAATAAATATAAATTACTAACGAGAAAAGCCTGTTGATGCCAGTGTCTCTGTCGATTGCATTAAATCTAAACAATGTTGTCCCGATAGAAACATTTTCATAGATTTGCACGTGTTGCAGAGGAGGAGTGAATGCGGGAGGATTATCATTGTAATCAGTCACACGAACCTATGCAATTCAAAACAAAACTATCTTAGTTTAAATTTATAAATACATGAAAACAAGTAAGTTTATAGTCTATAAACTCAATAATTTACATTAGTAAATAAGCACACAATGCAAAGAATTTAAGCAAATATATAATTGTAATCAACATAAAATTAAATTATGTAGCTGAATAGAATACATTAAATTTAAGTTAGATTACTTAAACTTAGCCTTGGTAAAATGAAGTTTATATACAGTTTATATACATTTGTATAAAGTAAGTAGACAAATAGTAATAAATTCTAAAAGCACTAAAAAAATCTTTTTATTAGGTATCCTTCTGTAATATTAAAAACTGTAATAGCAAAAGAATATGAAAAATACTTCAGTTTAATCATTTACATCAAATACTTAATGTAAATGATACAATATATATATAACAATGTACAGTAAGAAACAGCAAATTAAAACATTCTAATCAACAATGTGTATTATCACAAGCTGAAAAAATGTAGTTAAAAACTAAGTAAAACAATCTCAAACCTCAATGTAAGCTGTATCAACATGGGCTGTGTCTGTATCCTCAACATAGACAGTCAAATTAAACACAGGATTATGCAGCTTATCGTAGTCAATCGGCTGAAATCAAAACCATACAATAAAAAGATTACTTTTTAAAGAAACTAAATATCTAACTGTAAATAGACCACTAACTTATAAACTTAATATTTGTACACTTTGGAACTCGCTCATGACCACTAAATTTACAAATATAATTCGATTTTAAAATCTGCTGTATTCTATATACTTTAAGTACACCACTATTTGTAACCTCAATACTACTTATAATAAAGTACTCGCTATATACCTTATATACTTTAAGTACACCAGTATTAGTAGCCTCAATACTACTTATAGTAAAGTACTCTCTGTCTCGTTGAGCCAGAGAGTAAATTAGTTTCGCGTTTGCTCCAATATCGCGATCTGTCGCTGACACTGAAGTGATAGACGCTCCCGCACTAAGATTTTCTGACATAGTAGCCGTGTAACGCTTCTGAGTAAAAACTGGCGCATGATCGTTGATGTCTTCTACTAGTATTGTAACAGTAGCGCTCGCTGAAAAGAGCAGAATTTGGAATATGATTAGATAAAGTTCTATCACAATATGTTACAGGCAAGAGCTTGATATGTTTTCTTTAAATGTATATGTAAAATATATATTTAGGTGAAATGTACATGTTTAGTTAAATTTATATGTTTAGTATAAATAAGGGGTCGTCCATAAAGTACGTCACGCTCTAGGGCGGGGGGGGTCTAAGAAAGTGTGACAGTTTGTGACAGGGGGGGGGGTAAAAAGCATGTGTGACGTCACACATTTCTTATTTTTTAGCATACATAAAAAACCTGAAATTCTGTAGTGATGTTAAACTTTGTATTGTGATGCATGCAATCTGACAGTAATGTCACTTCTGTGCATAATGCTACATGGAATTT
>JAQIXG010006152.1:0-10612 GCA_034700105.1 Oconnorella tubifera
CGAAAATGTCATTAAATTATCAGATGACTCTTTCTCAACTGTTCTAAAATCCTGAAATAATTCCTCAATGGATCGTATAATTCCTTTTAAGTTTTTTCCTATGAGTTTCCTAAATATCTTTTGCTTTTTCCTCAACTCAGTCTTTAACTTTTTAATTTCTTTTCTATTCGGAAATCTTTACAATCTGATTAAAGTTGAGCCGACGAAAAATTTCACAAACAAAACTGACAGATTATTATTCGCTATTGATTGAATAAACGAACACGCAACAGTTGCACAGCAAAGAGTCACGTAATCCGTCAATTGAAATCATCTCAGTCTCGTTTTTACCGATCAGCAAATCTTTGATTAATGAAAGAAAGGGTGGGTATACATTGACCGAGACTTTGCTGCTTCAACTGTGATAGCCGGGTCGAAAAAATCCTAAATTATAAAGTGGATTTTTAGAAGCAATGATTGATTGACATATAGCGGTATAGAACCCAAGCGAAAGCTTATTAGCTATTTTTGAATAATTTACCTTTTAGATACTTATTTAACAATTTATATAAAATCCGACTTCTTTACGTGTTAAAAATTGTAAAGTTATAGCATTTTAAATCTAAATTTTTAATGATATAATTTTTAAAAGAATGTCTTTAATTAATTCATTCATTATTTATTAAAATTTTAACTTGAAAAATTATCGATTTATTGTATGGAAATTGGAATAATCAAGATTTATAAATAATTGTATTTATTTATATAATAATTTTGTTTTCTGCTATACTTAAACAATATATGTTAAAACTAATTACACCAATTTTATAGATAATACAATACTCATATTGCATTCGCTAGAGTTCTTTAAAGATCAATTGCTGTAACTGTAATTGCTGTAATTGCTGAATGTCCATTCACTACGTGACGCCACAAAATATTTAATAATTCTGCTCATTTAATCTATTGAAAAACAAGCTTACAATACTGGATTTTAATTAAGATTTTATAATTATAACCATATGAAAATAATTGGCACATATATTTATTTCAAAAAAATTTAATAAATTCATTCAAACACATTTCTTTCTTCTTATGCGTTTTTTTCTTTCACCTATAATTTAATTTATCTTAATTGTTAAACTTATAACCCTAATTCTACACAGAATATACTCAATAACTGATATCAAATTCTAAATATATTTCAAATGCTTGTATATTTATTACTGGAAAGACAGTATCATGCATTTGATGACACACGTGTGTACATTATCAAACTATTTTATTTTTTTGCTTGCATTCGAAATCGAATCAAGAAAACTAAAATCTTAAATTATAAACTTGGATGTTATTAAGCAATAGACCGAAAAGATTAATTGCATCATCAATGACGCAATACTGTAACAAATGAGTCCGAAACGAATTCTCTTTCCGAAAATAAACACGAAATTTAATCAAGCCCACTAAATCACCAGAGAATCTAAAAATAACTTACTAATAATATTTTGTAACCAATGGCTTATGCTGAAATATTACAAATGTTTATCGCAGTTATCTCAGTTAAATACTGCCAGGCGTCAATAGACACATGCAGTATTGCATAAACGACGTATGTCATAATCAATAGCCACATGAATCCATTTAGCAAATTGCCTTGTGCATTACTTATTTACAACACAGACACTTTATAGTTCAAAATGCTCTCCAGTAGCATTAACGCTTTCACGCTCATATTCTACATTTAAGGCGAAAATTTTCGACAGTTGAAGATAATCCCGCTCCCTTAGATAGTTACGAAGGCAAAGGGGGGGGGGGGTTATAATGTCCCACCATTGGAAGTAAAAAAAAGTTTGTAATGTAAAAGGTGTGAGTTTAGCGGTTACACACCCCCCAGCTTTTGTCAATTGAGATTTTTTTGCGTTGGATGCGGAGAGGACTCTTAGCAAGAGACGAAAAGTGAGTGATAATGTAAAAATGCTTCTCGCCTATTTTTTATCTCAAAACCCATACAGAGTCAATTCCTAGCTACTCTATTTCCCCTGAACGCTGTATTTTAGGCTCGAGTATGTTTAACAAGGCTTCGAATACTTAGTTAAACTAAAACCATGCCATCTATTTCCTTTAATCGCTTTGTAATGTATCTTAGAATTAATAAATAGAAATAAATAAATAGATTCTGGTGTGCGAGAGAAGTTACAGTAATCATAGGATTGTGTCTATTCCTTTTCTCAAGCATTATGTATAATATACGCATATTTTGCCATGAAAACAAGATATTGAAACTTGAAAGTACTATTGACGCTTATACAACCAAGAAAACTAAGCATTTATACACTGATAATTTCTACTGTGACTACTTCTAACTGTATTTTTATATTTATCTTGAAATATTAAAAACGAAGTAAATGAAAATAAAATCTCAGGAATGTTCTCTACTAAATAAAGATGATTTATGATTGAATCACAATTTTGGTGATCTTTGAGCACCCAGGATCAGTGTATGAAGCTTTCATGCATCTGATCTCTAGCATCAAACCCATATCATGGCGTTGATTTTGATTATGGAGAATTCATAAGGTCAGCTATCAAATTACTTACAGAAAGGTTGCGATCCCGCAGAGATTGATCGAAAGATGTTTTCTCTGTATATCCCTAATCATGAATAAATGCATAAAGAAGAATGATTAAAGTTTATGCCATCAATTATTGAATGATAACATCTGGTAGTGAAATGTAATTTCGATTGTTTTGGATAATTTATTAATGAACTGAAATTTATTATTGGAAACAAAGTCATGATTATAGGAATAGTAATTGTAATAAATGACTAATAATTAGTAATTGACTATTCTTATATGAGTATTTTATTAGAAATGTTGAAAGTTGTAACCTTCATGTTATGATATATCACTTGAGAAATTGAACAGTCCAAATACACTTTATTAACGCCCTAAGTAGATTGATTGTGCCAAAAACTGAGCATTTGTACCCTGTGATTGATCGATACATAAACGTAGACGTTTCTCTGGCGACAAATCCGTCAGGCATTTATAATTCATTGTAAGCTGCACTTTTTGCCAATTAATTTATCTTTCTATCTATTTTGATGAAATTTAATGTCATGTTATAAGTTGCCTTGATCCGGTGCAATTTAAATGTTTCTGTTTCATATTTTGACGTTTTCATGTTGCTTTTATTGCTTAAAAATTTAACTTAGACAGGTTCTTCTATGTCGGTTTGTTTTCAAAATGTGGATTCCCATAGCTTGTATAGTAATATCGCCAAAATACTATTTCAGCAATGTAATTGATGATTTTTCAGTATTTTTTCTTTTCGTGTGAGATCTTGGTAGTATACTTTGCAAATGACGTGCTAGTTGAATCCTATTGCTTATTATAGGACAGTAAAAGTGCAATATTCCTGGCCTATAATTCTAAAAAATACTTCACAGTATTCACAGTAACTCTGTGTTAATTATTATAATTATTATTTGGATAATTATTATTAGTTTTGATAATTATTTTAGTTTGTTCGTATTTCTTTTCATCAAAATGCATTAAATCATTGTAAAGTGTTGCCTTTTGTCTTCTGAAACTTTTCGAAGCAAGTTAATTTGTTTTCTTGTATTATAATAACTATGTTTTTATCATATGGATCAGTAAGCCTACCATATTAACCTGTTTAGATTCCTATTCCGATTGCTATGATTGCTACATTGTTTTTAAACTGTTGTGATATAAAAGTTAATATGTAGAATTATATTAACATTTATTTTTTTCTGTTATATTATGTATTTAAGCTATACTGTATGAGAAATAAACGAGATTGATTTAATATTTAACCAATATATTAGTTGGTTGTTTTGTTTCATATCGCACCGAATTTGTTTCTGTTTATAAAATTTTCTCTATAGTTAAGCGCATTTAACAGCTAACATATTAAACAGCTGATTTTTTCATAATTAAATTTATACTATAAACTATAACTAAATGAAATTATAAAGAGATGAAACCAGAACTGTCAAGCTTTCTATATACCTGCATATACTTTTAAATTGAGCGTAATATATAATATCGCATAAATTGAGCATTTATACGATGTTAGATCAGAGGTTTTTTAATAATAATGAAAAATAACTTATCAATGAAAACAATGCTTCGTTGGCGATCAATTTTCAACTGTGTTTCTCGACGATTGTTCACGGATGATCGCTTCTTTAGCAACAGATATCAAGTTACTGCTTCACAATGGTTCGTCCAGAATGTAAAAAAGAAGATTTGACAACAGCTGCTGCATTAATGTTCTTGTTTTTTTATTGCAATGTATTACTATTTAATGTAAAATATTGACAATTTTCCTCACGAAATCATATTATAACCTTGTAAGTTACTGCACTACTGTTTTCTCAGTATTTGCATTTTTCTATAAACTTTAAATTGTTTAAACAGACTTTTTTAAACTTAATCAGAAAATTATAGATCAAATCTCTTTGTATACACTTCAAAAATAATTATTTTTTAATCTGGGAATTTAATAATTCAATAATTTGCTAAATTCAGCAAAATATCTAACTGATAGTTATTGAAATCATACTATATCATTAGAAATGCGCATGATTAAGCATAGATCCTTCTATCTCATTACATTTTACACATAAATTGTAAAAAAACCTACAATCTCATACGTGCACGACCAAGTGTCATTTCAGTAAGTCATTGGTCAGAAACTATTCAATCATCAATAACTCAGCGAGACCAAAGTTGTGAACTCGAGACACTGTGTCAATTTATTAATAAAGTCGTAAATCATTGTCACCATGAACTGGACAAAATATCAAAGTCAATGTCTTTATACGAATGAGCACTGAGGGATAAATGAATAAAACTTTTTGTGATTTTTGCTAATGCTGATATATGGTACTACTGTATTAATATCCTGAAATAAATCGTCCAACAGAGTGATTTAGTGCCACCATGATAAATCAGGAAAAGAGTATGAATATTAGATTTTATAATCAAAAGCATTTTTTCAATAGACTCAATGAAAGCTGTCATGAACAATTATTTCTCCAGAGTTTGTCTAAAATATTATGTTAGGCCTACATTTATATAAATGTAACTTTTAAATAAATGTAACTACTCAAATGTTAATTTTAGTTATTTAATTATTATTTATTTCAGACTTTAACGATCAGACGCTTTAATTAATAGGTAATTGATTTTTCTCTGTTGAAAAAGAATAGAAATAATATTTTTGCTATAAAAATAGGTTAATTATAGACAGACAATAAATATAAATTTCAAGCAAGATTCTAAGTGATAATCGACCTGAACTCGTCGATATTTTTTAAATTATTAGCTAAAAAATTACATCAAATGGAAAATAATTAAGTAATAACTGTAATAATTGCTATCAATAAATTTAAAAATAAAGTTTGTTCTACATTCTTTAATTTGCTGAAATGAAAACAATCAACAGTGATTATAGTAACAGATTTTACTGCGCAGACGCAACGGAAGACAGAGATTGTAACAACACACTAACGACTTTATCGAATAGACTTCAATGCGTCATATTGAGCGGGTCACTTACAACAACAAACAAATCGCAGCATCAGTTACTTCAGAAAATATTTTACGTTTCATGAAATTAGGAAAATGAGTAATTTTCTTTTTAACTTAGAGCAGTTATGTAAAGGTTGTGTATTTTGTGTATTTTGTTTTTGTGTAAAGAAATAACGAAAAAAAGCTAGACCTTAAATACAGCCAGCAGCGAGCAATATTAGAAAGATTGAAAGCTGTTACTTTAAAAATTTGCAAAAATATTTAGATGTCAAGGATTAAATGCTTGTTTAATCAGAAAAATGTAATTCGGTATCAGATTTCATTTTATTATATATTTATATTATATATTTTAATTGAAATTATTCAATATATAAAGTTAGAGAGAGAACAAGTTTAGTATTCTTAGATTTTTTTTTATAAAATGTGCAGTATATAAATCTTTGATGCTGTTATAGTAGTTATAGTTTAAATTAATACAGCTTAATTAAATGTAATAAAGCAATAGTTTAACAATACATTTACGCAGTGCGTTTAATTTAAATATATATTTGGTTAATCTTTGCACTAAAATTAAGAATAACTCGAATTGGGATAAAACTATATTTTACAGTATATGCCATATATTTACTTTATATTTTTAATTCATTATTATATACATATCTTGTTACTTTATAAGAAGCATAGGCTAATTTCATTCCTATGTAGTTCGATATCATAAAGCCAGAACATTTATCTATTTTTAACAAATGCCAGATACGCTACGGGATATGTATTTTCTTATTTTGCATCAAGATTGATTTGAATGCGCTTTGCAAACCTTAATCGCTTACAAAGACCTACTATGTGTAATCACTTGCAAGAGAGCAATAGTAACTAGATACTTAATTAATTACTGTGAAATAGAACTAACAGCTTATAATACATAGTATTTTAGATTCTGTATTCTATTCCGTTAATGCACTAAATAATTATACTTTATTCTCTGGATGGATTCCACTGTAAGAAATATTCCATCTTTAGATTTAACCGACGAAGAGATTCTGAACCAGGATGCAAAATCAGTTCCCACATCGATGTCATCCAACAGCGGACAATATCTGCTCGCATCTGAAGTTGGTCCAAAGAATCGTTATATCGTAGTCGGCGATCAGAAGGTTCGAGTCTTTCCTCGATATGGAAAGAGAAAAAGAAGTCGAGACAGAGGTAGAAATGGTTCTCCGGTGATCAAGGTGGAACCTGTTAGCAGAATAGGGAAAGAAGATGTTTTGGTGGAGAGGGGAGATGGGAAGAAGTATTCCAGAAGTAGATCTGAGGTGGATGAGGATGAAGATGATGACGATGAAGAAGGAATCAAACCTTTGCTAGGTATATTGTGATAAATTATAAATTTATTTTCATAACAGGTTAGGAGTAGCAGTAAACGAGGTAGATTTAGACTGATAAACTTTTTACTTTTGCTTTAATAATGATAAATCAATAAAAAAATACACTTTGTATTACAAAGATTAATGTTCCATACAATAAGAGCAATTTGTGCCAAGTGATTACTCATCACTTTAATTTTAAATTTTTCTTGATTGATAATATATTATTACATCATTTTCTGATTTTGGAATTGTTTAAAACAGGATTCCTATTCCAATGCTCTTTTGCTAGCGCTAAATAATTTAAATGTTATTTTAATGCCAAAAATATCAACACTTGTAAATAATTTAAATATGTTTAGAATTATAATTAATGTAATAATATTGAATTGCAACCTTAGTAAAGATGTCCGTGGATAAGTTTTTATTCTCCTATACCTAGTTAATATTCAAGTTATATATTGGATCTATTTCCGAACGTACTGAATTTCAGTTAACTATTTGCTAATAATGTCATAATAAAATATTTTTGTGATTATTTTGTTGTGTCGGATTTAAATGAAACAGTCTATATTTATGAGAAATGAGATTGCTTTTGTAAACATTAAACGTAGATACGTTCAAAATTTTTATTATTGCCTCTTTAGATACCGCTGATCGTCATCCCACAAAAGAGAATCAGTCTCATATTGCTGAATCAAAATGCAACCATCTTGATGACAATTACGAAAAAGAAAATCTATTACCATTTTCATCAGAGCATCAAGAAAATAATCAAAATAATTCAGATCCAACGGATTGCAACCACAGACCACTTGGAATCGTAAGAAGATATCCCGCCTTTCATGAATTCATTGAAATGTACGAATCCACCGAACTTCATAAAACTAATTCGTCTGAAAATTCACGAAATTCTACGAAAAACAATTCTCCTCAAATCATTGTCGATACCCACTTCCAGTCGCCATCTTTCAATGGAAGCACATCCGGTCAGAATCTCGAAACGCTAGGAGATAAAAACGAATATTCTAATCAACTTTATAATGACATCAAAGAACCTCTACATGTAAATTTTGATAACATCTGGGATACGAAATTACAACAAAATGATGATTCGGCAATTCTTAAAGCGCACAACGCCGTTATGACGTCATATAACGAAGTCGATGACGTCACTTTAAAGGATACAGGACGCAAGAAGGTAATAGACTGTTGTCGCAAGTTTGTGGCGTTGTTGTTTTCAACCGTTGGATCGTGTTGCCTTCTTGTTGTCTACACAATACTGGGCGGATTTGTGTTTGTCAAGTTAGAAGCAGAGAATGAGATAAACATGAAAATTGATATGCAAAGAACAAGAAATGAATGCGTTGCAGTGCTGTGGAATATGACTGAAGTTTTTAATGTTTTACATCCGCATAACTGGTCGATGGAAGCTAATAGGATATTAGACGAGTACACTCGAACGGTAGGTACAACTAAAATTATAAATGGATTTTTAGAGAATATTGCTCATACTTTTGTTATACTGTATATTTGATACGACAACAAAATTGCATGGTAACTATCAGCATCAATAGATATTCTACAGTTAAATAAACGAACGTTTTTGAAAATAGCAATATTTTAATATTTTATTATTTTAGCAGCTTTAGTAGAAATATTTAAAATAACCCCTTGATAAATGTTTGGAGTCACTGGCAACTTACATTTGTTAGATTTAACGAAGTCCTGGTAAAATCAAGACTGTTTTAACTAGAAAAAGCTTTTTCCAATAGACTCAACTTTAAATTTCTTCAGTAAAATGTAAGCTGAAATGAGACGTGTTGTATCTCAGTGTGCACTTTACAAAACTGTGGCTCAACTAGTGGACTGTGAGACTGTCGCTTAAATGAAATCGTGATCTTTCCTCACTGCTTTAGATTTTTACCCTTTCTATTTTTTCTATTAGCAGATATTTCAATTGAAATTCGACTTTAAACTAATTCTTAATGAGTTTTTTTATTATTGTATCGTTACCGCGTAATGAAATGCAGCGGTGCTAATGATTCTTTTCATAAATAATATTATTTGCTTAGAAATATTGCGGCAATAAAGAGAAACTATAAAAATAAAGCCAATATAACAAAGGTCGAAGTTAGATTTGTTAGACAGTCATATTATGCTATAAATAAAAAAATTCAATAACTTCTTCTATTTACACTCATATTTAATTCAAATTAGTTTAAGCAAAATGCGATGTGCTGCAAACATAATTCTCGACTGATAATATACAAGCAAACTGGGGTAAAGATTTTAAAATTAAGTTTTGTGTTTAACTGATTTCATTACAATATAAATTCAAACTACAATTTTAATGATAGTTAAATAAAAATTACATATTCCGAATATAAACATTTTTACTATTACTGAAAAATATTAAAATTAAAATGTATACAATTGTATGCAGGTATTTCAAGCGACCAAGAAGAGAGGTTGGGACGGCACGGACAACCACATGGAGACACAGTGGAGCTTCGCAGGGGCCTTGCTCTACTCAATAACTGTCGTCACAACTATCGGTTTGTATATAGTTTATTTCTTTTCTTTTATGCAATTAAAATTTTAATTAACTTATTATAATTCTTTTACATTTTAAGCAATGACACTAGAAAGAAACAACAAAAAATATATTTGTAACGAAAATTTTACAGAAATAGTTGTCTAAAGAAAACTTTATATTCTAAGATTTCTACTGAAAGACATTAAACAAATGCTTAAATATAAGAAAATTTTATACATGCAAATTTCAACCACGTAACATCTAATCTTTGAGTCAATCATGGGTCGATTCAAAAAATAGTCATTCTATGTTTTCTATTGTTTTTTCTCCATCTTTTATCGCACTTAATAATTAAAATTAATTTCTGACGTGCCCTTTTTTCTTGATCAATCATCGCATAGATGATTAGAATGCATTATCACATTGACTTTCTTTAATCTCTACCAACGTCATGTTATGCATTTTGTCCGCCTGTCAGCTTTTATGTTCCAGAAATTGCATCTGATTTATTTTTTCTTATTGAGCACAAAGTCATTTGTCATTGCAACGCCGTTATTTATTCGCAAACACACAAAGAGTAGACCGCACCTGCCTTCGGAAATCCAGACACCAGATTTTTATATCAGATAAGAAAGCTACATATTGTTACGTATTGTTTAGAACAGTTACTGTAAAATATTTTTGATCCAAGGTTGAAGTAATCATTCATGCGGTATACTTTTTTATTGCTTTCGGTTTTTAGACACAAGAAATTATATTGATCAATTTTTATATATCTATTCTGAAATGTTTCTGGGTTTGGTTATGACTAGAGCATATCTAATAAATTAAGTCGAAGAAATGTTGTAGGCCTATTTTTGACTCACGAATTAAAGTTAAATAAAGCTTCATGTTTAAGTTCGTCATTTTTTCATTTTTTCTTCAGCATAGTCACACGATATAGTTACATATAAAGGAAATGAAAGTTAAAGCTTAAATTTTGAGCAAAATTCAGAGATTAATGATTCTCGAAATAACTAAAAGTTTTTTTTATTTGAGAACATAACATTTGGCTATATATATATTCTTTTAATTCACTAAACAAATGGTAGTAGTATAATTAGATAACATAAACTAAAAAATTAAATATTGATACAAATCAACAGAAAAACAGTGAAAAGAAAACT